>JAUCBJ010007625.1:0-47964 GCA_032718475.1 Nemertoderma westbladi
GCAGGACTGGTTGGATTGGTGACAGCCGTGGTGGAGTTGGCAATCAATATAATATCTGATGTAGTTGGTGGCCACGTTGTCAGCATATACAGTATACAATGGTTGGTTGGTTGGTTGGTTGCGTGAATAGGAAATAACTATGGAAATGTTCGTATACGTGTAGCCGGAAACGTGGTGGATTGGTAGGTTGCTCGGTTGAATGGATTGGTGACAGCCGTCGAAGAGTTGGCGATCGAATCGATATAATAGGGTAGTGTGGGGCTAGCCACACGATGAGAGGTTTGGGTACGCGAAGATGAATATGCTATGGTTGGTTGATGCAACGACACGAACCAATACGCGCGGGAGGTAACAGCTGTAGGAGTAAGGAGGGCATCGCGAGGTTAGGCTACGCGTAGGTGATAGGCAGCGATTGGCTGAAGGCAACGACGCGAATCAATATTGATGGTGACAGATGGTCATTAAACACCTCGATTTAGCACCGGAATTTGGCATTTTTTAATTGCCTCCGAGATGTAGCCCGTAGCCCAGGCTAGGGAGGAGATAGCCGAGAACTATGCTTCTCCTACTACTCACGGAAAGAGAGAATAAAGGGTGCAAAACCACTGACCAGTGTAATATCGTTTGGTCGTTACTCTACACTACGGTAGCTGTAGGCACGGAAAGAGAGAATAAAGGGTGCAAAACCACTGACCGGTGTAATACCGTTTGGTCGTTACTCTACACTACGGTAGCTGTAGGCACGGAAAGAGAGAATAAAGGGTGCAAAACCACTGACCGGTGTAATATCGTTTGGTCGTTACTCTACACTAAGGTAGCTGTAGGCACGGAAAGAGAGAATAAAGGGTGCAAAACCACTGACCGGTGTAATATCGTTTGGTCGTTACTCTACACTACGGTAGCTGTAGGCACGGAAAGAGAGAATAAAGGGTGCAAAACCACTGACCGGTGTAATATCATTTGGTCGTTACTCTACACTACGGTAGCTGTAGGCACGGAAAGAGAGAATAAAGGGTGCAAAACCACTGACCGGTGTAATATAGGTTGGTCGTTAATCTACACTACAGTAGCTGTAGGCACGGAAAGAGAGAATATAAAGGGTGCAAAACCACTGACCGGTGTAATATCGTTTGGTCATTACTCTACACTACGGTAGCTGTAGTCACGGAAAGAGAGAATAAAGGGTGCAAAACCACTGACCGGTGTAATATCGTTTGGTCGTTACTCTACACTACGGTAGCTGTAGGCACGGAAAGAGAGAATAAAGGGTGCAAAACCACTGACCGGTGTAATATCGTTTGGTCGTTACTCTACACTACGGTAGCTGTAGGCACGGAAAGAGAGAATAAAGGGTGCAAAACCACTGACCGGTGTAATATCGTTTGGTCGTTACTCTACACTACGGTAGCTGTAGGCACGGAAAGAGAGAATAAAGGGTGCAAAACCACTGACCGGTGTAATATCGTTTGGTCGTTACTCTACACTACGGTAGCTGTAGTCACGGAAAGAGAGAATAAAGGGTGCAAAACCACTGACCGGTGTAATATCGTTTGGTCGTTACTCTACACTACGGTAGCTGTAGGCACGGAAAGAGAGAATAAAGGGTGCAAAACCACTGACCGGTGTAATATCGTTTGGTCGTTACTCTACACTACGGTAGCTGTAGGCACGGAAAGAGAGAATAAAGGGTGCAAAACCACTGACCGGTGTAATATCGTTTGGTCGTTACTCTACACTACGGTAGCTGTAGGCACGGAAAGAGAGAATATAAAGGGTGCAAAACCACTGACCGGTGTAATATCGTTTGGTCGTTACTCTACACTACGGTAGCTGTAGGCACGGAAAGAGAGAATAAAGGGTGCAAAACCACTGACCGGTGTAATATCGTTTGGTCGTTACTCTACACTACGGTAGCTGTAGGCACGGAAAGAGAGAATATAAAGGGTGCAAAACCACTGACCGGTGTAATATCGTTTGGTCGTTACTCT
The DNA here is from genome assembly GCA_032718475.1 of Nemertoderma westbladi. Taxonomy (NCBI): domain Eukaryota; kingdom Metazoa; phylum Xenacoelomorpha; order Nemertodermatida; family Nemertodermatidae; genus Nemertoderma; species Nemertoderma westbladi. The sequence goes on from JAUCBJ010007625.1 coordinate 1,989, forward strand.
ACACTACGGTAGCTGTAGGCACGGAAAGAGAGAATAAAGGGTGCAAAACCACTGACCGGTGTAATATCGTTTGGTCGTTACTCTACACTATGGTAGCTGTAGTCACGGAAAGAGAGAATAAAGGGTGCAAAACCACTAACCAGTGTAATATCGTTTGGTCGTTACTCTACACTACGGTAGCTGTAGTCACGGAAAGAGAGAATAAAGGGTGCAAAACCACTGACCGGTGTAATATCGTTTGGTCGTTACTCTACACTACGGTAGCTGTAGGCACGGAAAGAGAGAATATAAAGGGTGCAAAACCACTGACCAGTGTAATATCGTTTGGTCGTTACTCTACACTACGGTAGCTGTAGGCACGGAAAGAGAGAATATAAAGGGTGCAAAACCACTGACCAGTGTAATATCGTTTGGTCGTTACTCTACACTACGGTAGCTGTAGGCACGGAAAGAGAGAATAAAGGGTGCAAAACCACTGACCGGTGTATATCGTTTGGTCGTTACTCTACACTACGGTAGCTGTAGGCACGGAAAGAGAGAATAAAGGGTGCAAAACCACTGACCGGTGTAATATCGTTTGGTCGTTACTCTACACTACGGTAGCTGTAGGCACGGAAAGAGAGAATAAAGGGTGCAAAACCACTGACCGGTGTAATATCATTTGGTCGTTACTCTACACTACGGTATAGCTGTAGGCACGGAGGAAAGAGAGAATAAAGGGTGCAAAACCACTGACCGGTGTAATATCGTTTGGTCGTTACTCTACACTACGGTAGCTGTAGGCACGGAAAGAGAGAATATAAAGGGTGCAAAACCACTGACCGGTGTAATATCGTTTGGTCGTTACTCTACACTATGGTAGCTGTAGGCACGGAAAGAGAGGATAAAGGGTGCAAAACCACTGACCGGTGTAATATCGTTTGGTCGTTACTCTACACTACGGTAGCTGTAGGCACGGAAAGAGAGAATAAAGGGTGCAAAACCACTGACCGGTGTAATATCATTTGGTCGTTACTCTACACTACGGTATAGCTGTAGGCACGGAGGAAAGAGAGAATAAAGGGTGCAAAACCACTGACCGGTGTAATATCGTTTGGTCGTTACTCTACACTACGGTAGCTGTAGGCACGGAAAGAGAGAATATAAAGGGTGCAAAACCACTGACCAGTGTAATATCGTTTGGTCGTTACTCTACACTATGGTAGCTGTAGGCACGGAAAGAGAGGATAAAGGGTGCAAAACCACCGACCGGTGTAATATCGTTTGGTCGTTACTCTACACTACGGTAGCTGTAGGCATGGAAAGAGAGAATAAAGGGTGCAAAACCACTGACCGGTGTAATATCATTTGGTCGTTACTCTACACTACGGTAGCTGTAGGCACGGAAAGAGAGAATAAAGGGTGCAAAACCACTGACCGGTGTAATATCGTTTGGTCGTTACTCTACACTACGGTAGCTGTAGGCACGGAAAGAGAGAATATAAAGGGTGCAAAACCACTGACCAGTGTAATATTGTTTGGTCGTTACTCTACACTACGGTAGCTGTAGGCACGGAAAGAGAGAATAAAGGGTGCAAAACCACTAACCAGTGTAATATCGTTTGGTCGTTACTCTACACTACGGTAGCTGTAGGCACGGAAAGAGAGAATATAAAGGGTGCAAAACCACTGACCGGTGTAATATCGTTTGGTCGTTACTCTACACTACGGTAGCTGTAGGCACGGAAAGAGAGAATAAAGGGTGCAAAACCACTAACCAGTGTAATATCGTTTGGTCGTTACTCTACACTACGGTAGCTGTAGGCACGGAAAGAGAGAATATAAAGGGTGCAAAACCACTGACCAGTGTAATATTGTTTGGTCGTTACTCTACACTACGGTAGCTGTAGGCACGGAAAGAGAGAATAAAGGGTGCAAAACCACTAACCAGTGTAATATCGTTTGGTCGTTACTCTACACTACGGTAGCTGTAGGCACGGAAAGAGAGAATATAAAGGGTGCAAAACCACTGACCGGTGTAATATCGTTTGGTCGTTACTCTACACTACGGTAGCTGTAGGCACGGAAAGAGAGAATATAAAGGGTGCAAAACCACTGACCGGTGTAATATCGTTTGGTCGTTACTCTACACTACGGTAGCTGTAGGCACGGAAAGAGAGAATAAAGGGTGCAAAACCACTGACCGGTGTAATATCGTTTGGTTGTTACTCTACACTACGGTAGCTGTAGGCACGGAAAGAGAGAATAAAGGGTGCAAAACCACTGACCGGTGTAATATCGTTTGGTTGTTACTCTACACTACGGTAGCTGTAGGCACGGAAAGAGAGAATAAAGGGTGCAAAACCACTGAACGGTGTAATATCGTTTGGTCGTTACTCTACACTACGGTAGCTGTAGGCACGGAAAGAGAGAATAAAGGGTGCAAAACCACTTACCAGTGTAATATCGTTTGGTCGTTACTCTACACTACGGTAGCTGTAGTCACGGAAAGAGAGAATAATGGATGCAAAACCACTGAACGGTGTAATATCGTTTGGTCGTTACTCTACACTACGGTAGCTGTAGGCACGGAAAGAGAGAATAAAGGGTGCAAAACCACTAACCAGTGTAATATCGTTTGGTCGTTACTCTACACTACGGTAGCTGTAGGCACGGAAAGAGAGAATAAAGGGTGCAAAACCACTAACCAGTGTAATATCGTTTGGTCGTTACTCTACACTACGGTAGCTGTAGTCACGGAAAGAGAGAATAAAGGGTGCAAAACCACTAACCAGTGTAATATCGTTTGGTCGTTACTCTACACTACGGTAGCTGTAGTCACGGAAAGAGAGAATAAAGGGTGCAAAACCACTAACCAGTGTAATATCGTTTGGTCGTTACTCTACACTACGGTAGCTGTAGTCACGGAAAGAGAGAATAATGTATGCAAAACCACTAACCAGTGTAATATCATTTGGTCGTTACTCTACACTACGGTAGCTGTAGTCACGGAAAGAGAGAATAAAGGGTGCAAAACCACTGACCAGTGTAATATCGTTTGGTCGTTACTCTACACTACGGTAGCTGTAGTCACGGAAAGAGAGAATAAAGGGTGCAAAACCACTAACCAGTGTAATATCGTTTGGTCGTTACTCTACACTACGGTAGCTGTAGGCACGGAAAGAGAGAATAAAGGGTGCAAAACCACTGACCAGTGTAATATCGTTTGGTCGTTACTCTACACTACGGTAGCTGTAGTCACGGAAAGAGAGAATAAAGGGTGCAAAACCACTAACCAGTGTAATATCGTTTGGTCGTTACTCTACACTACGGTAGCTGTAGTCACGGAAAGAGAGAATAAAGGGTGCAAAACCACTAACCAGTGTAATATCGTTTGGTCGTTACTCTACACTACGGTAGCTGTAGTCACGGAAAGAGAGAATAATGTATGCAAAACCACTAACCAGTGTAATATCGTTTGGTCGTTACTCTACACTACGGTAGCTGTAGGCACGGAAAGAGAGAACAAATAGTGCCAAACCACTGACCGGTGTAATATCATTTGGTCGTTACTCTACACTACGGTAGCTGTAGGCACGGAAAGAGAGAACAAATAGTGCCAAACCACTGACCGGTGTAATATCGTTTGGTCGTTACTCTACACTACGGTAGCTGTAGGCACGGAAAGAGAGAACAAATAGTGCCAAACCACTGACCGGTGTAATATCGTTTGGTCGTTACTCTACACTACGGTAGCTGTAGGCACGGAAAGAGAGAATAATGGATGCAAAACCACTAACCAGTGTAATATCGTTTGGTCGTTACTCTACACTACGGTAGCTGTAGTCACGGAAAGAGAGAATAATGTATGCAAAACCACTAACCAGTGTAATATCGTTTGGTCGTTACTCTACACTACGGTAGCTGTAGTCACGGAAAGAGAGAATAAAGGGTGCAAAACCACTAACCAGTGTAATATCGTTTGGTCGTTACTCTACACTACGGTAGCTGTAGTCACGGAAAGAGAGAATAAAGGGTGCAAAACCACTAACCAGTGTAATATCGTTTGGTCGTTACTCTACACTACGGTAGCTGTAGTCACGGAAAGAGAGAATAAAGGGTGCAAAACCACTAACCAGTGTAATATCGTTTGGTCGTTACTCTACACTACGGTAGCTGTAGTCACGGAAAGAGAGAATAAAGGGTGCAAAACCACTGACCGGTGTAATATCATTTGGTCGTTACTCTACACTACGGTAGCTGTAGGCACGGAAAGAGAGAACAAATAGTGCCAAACCACTGACCGGTGTAATATCGTTTGGTCGTTACTCTACACTACGGTAGCTGTAGGCACGGAAAGAGAGAATAATGTATGCAAAACCACTAACCAGTGTAATATCATTTGGTCGTTACTCTACACTACGGTAGCTGTAGTCACGGAAAGAGAGAATAAAGGGTGCAAAACCACTAACCAGTGTAATATCGTTTGGTCGTTACTCTACACTACGGTAGCTGTAGTCACGGAAAGAGAGAATAAAGGGTGCAAAACCACTAACCAGTGTAATATCGTTTGGTCGTTACTCTACACTACGGTAGCTGTAGTCACGGAAAGAGAGAATAAAGGGTGCAAAACCACTGACCGGTGTAATATCATTTGGTCGTTACTCTACACTACGGTAGCTGTAGGCACGGAAAGAGAGAACAAATAGTGCCAAACCACTGACCGGTGTAATATAGTTTGGTCGTTACTCTACACTACGGTAGCTGTAGTCACGGAAAGAGAGAATAAAGGGTGCAAAACCACTAACCAGTGTAATATCGTTTGGTCGTTACTCTACACTACGGTAGCTGTAGGCACGGAAAGAGAGAACAAATAGTGCCAAACCACTGACCGGTGTAATATCGTTTGGTCGTTACTCTACACTACGGTAGCTGTAGTCACGGAAAGAGAGAATAATGTATGCAAAACCACTAACCAGTGTAATATCGTTTGGTCGTTACTCTACACTACGGTAGCTGTAGGCACGGAAAGAGAGAACAAATAGTGCCAAACCACTGACCGGTGTAATATCATTTGGTCGTTACTCTACACTACGGTAGCTGTAGGCACGGAAAGAGAGAACAAATAGTGCCAAACCACTGACCGGTGTAATATCGTTTGGTCGTTACTCTACACTACGGTAGCTGTAGGCACGGAAAGAGAGAACAAATAGTGCCAAACCACTGACCGGTGTAATATCGTTTGGTCGTTACTCTACACTACGGTAGCTGTAGGCACGGAAAGAGAGAATAATGGATGCAAAACCACTAACCAGTGTAATATCGTTTGGTCGTTACTCTACACTACGGTAGCTGTAGTCACGGAAAGAGAGAATAATGTATGCAAAACCACTAACCAGTGTAATATCGTTTGGTCGTTACTCTACACTACGGTAGCTGTAGTCACGGAAAGAGAGAATAAAGGGTGCAAAACCACTAACCAGTGTAATATCGTTTGGTCGTTACTCTACACTACGGTAGCTGTAGTCACGGAAAGAGAGAATAAAGGGTGCAAAACCACTAACCAGTGTAATATCGTTTGGTCGTTACTCTACACTACGGTAGCTGTAGTCACGGAAAGAGAGAATAAAGGGTGCAAAACCACTAACCAGTGTAATATCGTTTGGTCGTTACTCTACACTACGGTAGCTGTAGTCACGGAAAGAGAGAATAAAGGGTGCAAAACCACTGACCGGTGTAATATCATTTGGTCGTTACTCTACACTACGGTAGCTGTAGGCACGGAAAGAGAGAACAAATAGTGCCAAACCACTGACCGGTGTAATATCGTTTGGTCGTTACTCTACACTACGGTAGCTGTAGGCACGGAAAGAGAGAATAAAGGGTGCAAAACCACTGACCGGTGTAATATCATTTGGTCGTTACTCTACACTACGGTAGCTGTAGGCACGGAAAGAGAGAACAAATAGTGCCAAACCACTGACCGGTGTAATATAGTTTGGTCGTTACTCTACACTACGGTAGCTGTAGTCACGGAAAGAGAGAATAAAGGGTGCAAAACCACTAACCAGTGTAATATCGTTTGGTCGTTACTCTACACTACGGTAGCTGTAGGCACGGAAAGAGAGAACAAATAGTGCCAAACCACTGACCGGTGTAATATCGTTTGGTCGTTACTCTACACTACGGTAGCTGTAGTCACGGAAAGAGAGAATAAAGGGTGCAAAACCACTAACCAGTGTAATATCGTTTGGTCGTTACTCTACACTACGGTAGCTGTAGGCACGGAAAGAGAGAACAAATAGTGCCAAACCACTGACCGGTGTAATATCGTTTGGTCGTTACTCTACACTACGGTAGCTGTAGGCTCAGAAAGAGAGAATAAAGGGTGCAAAACCACTGACCGGTGTAATATCGTTTGGTTGTTACTCTACACTACGGTAGCTGTAGGCACGGAAAGAGAGAATAAAGGGTGCAAAACCACTGACCGGTGTAATATCATTTGGTCGTTATTCTACACTACGGTAGCTGTAGGCACGGAAAGAGAGAATAAAGGGTGCAAAACCACTGACCGGTGTAATATCGTTTGGTTGTTACTCTACACTACGGTAGCTGTGGGCACGGAAAGAGAGAATAAAGGGTGCAAAACCACTAACCAGTGTAATATCGTTTGGTTGTTACTCTACACTACGGTAGCTGCGGGCATGGAAAGAGAGAATAAAGGGTGCAAAACCACTGACCAGTGTAATATCGTTTGGTCGTTACTCTACACTACGGTAGCTGTAGGCACGGAAAGAGAGAATAAAGGGTGCAAAACCACTGACCAGTGTAATATCGTTTGGTCGTTACTCTACACTACGGTAGCTGTAGGCACGGAAAGAGAGAATAAAGGGTGCAAAACCACTAACCAGTGTAATATCGTTTGGTCGTTACTCTACACTATGGTAGCTGTAGGCACGGAAAGAGAGAATAAAGGGTGCAAAACCACTGACCGGTGTAATATCATTTGGTCGTTACTCTACACTACGGTATAGCTGTAGTCACGGAAAGAGAGAATAAAGGGTGCAAAACCACTGACCGGTGTAATATCGTTTGGTTGTTACTCTACACTACGGTAGCTGTAGGCACGGAAAGAGAGGATAAAGGGTGCAAAACCACCGACCGGTGTAATATCGTTTGGTCGTTACTCTACACTACGGTAGCTGTAGGCACGGAAAGAGAGAATAAAGGGTGCAAAACCACTGACCGGTGTAATATCATTTGGTCGTTACTCTACACTACGGTAGCTGTAGGCACGGAAAGAGAGAATAAAGGGTGCAAAACCACTGACCGGTGTAATATCATTTGGTCGTTACTCTACACTACGGTAGCTGTAGGCACGGAAAGAGAGAATAAAGGGTGCAAAACCACTGACCGGTGTAATATCGTTTGGTTGTTACTCTACACTACGGTAGCTGTAGGCACGGAAAGAGAGAATAAAGGGTGCAAAACCACTGACCGGTGTAATATCATTTGGTCGTTACTCTACACTACGGTAGCTGTAGGCACGGAAAGAGAGAATAAAGGGTGCAAAACCACTGACCGGTGTAATATCGTTTGGTCGTTACTCTACACTACGGTAGCTGTAGGCACGGAAAGAGAGAATATAAAGGGTGCAAAACCACTGACCGGTGTAATATCGTTTGGTCGTTACTCTACACTACGGTAGCTGTAGTCACGGAAAGAGAGAATAAAGGATGCAAAACCACTGACCGGTGTAATATCGTTTGGTTGTTACTCTACACTACGGTAGCTGTAGGCACGGAAAGAGAGAATAAAGGGTGCAAAACCACTGACCGGTGTAATATCGTTTGGTCGTTACTCTACACTACGGTAGCTGTAGGCACGGAAAGAGAGAATAAAGGGTGCAAAACCACTGACCGGTGTAATATCGTTTGGTCGTTACTCTACACTACGGTAGCTGTAGGCACGGAAAGAGAGAATAAAGGGTGCAAAACCACTGACCGGTGTAATATCGTTTGGTTGTTACTCTACACTACGGTAGCTGTAGGCACGGAAAGAGAGAATAAAGGGTGCAAAACCACTGACCGGTGTAATATCATTTGGTCGTTACTCTACACTACGGTAGCTGTAGGCACGGAAAGAGAGAATAAAGGGTGCAAAACCACTAACCAGTGTAATATCGTTTGGTCGTTACTCTACACTACGGTAGCTGTAGTCACGGAAAGAGAGAATAAAGGGTGCAAAACCACTGACCGGTGTAATATCGTTCGGTCGTTACTCTACACTACGGTAGCTGTAGTCACGGAAAGAGAGAATAATGTATGCAAAACCACTAACCAGTGTAATATCATTTGGTCGTTACTCTACACTACGGTAGCTGTAGGCACGGAAAGAGAGAACAAATAGTGCCAAACCACTGACCGGTGTAATATCGTTTGGTCGTTACTCTACACTACGGTAGCTGTAGGCACGGAAAGAGAGAATAATGGATGCAAAACCACTAACCAGTGTAATATCGTTTGGTTGTTACTCTACACTACGGTAGCTGTAGGCACGGAAAGAGAGAATAAAGGGTGCAAAACCACTGACCGGTGTAATATCATTTGGTCGTTACTCTACACTACGGTAGCTGTAGGCACGGAAAGAGAGAATAAAGGGTGCAAAACCACTAACCAGTGTAATATCGTTTGGTCGTTACTCTACACTACGGTAGCTGTAGTCACGGAAAGAGAGAATAAAGGGTGCAAAACCACTGACCGGTGTAATATCGTTCGGTCGTTACTCTACACTACGGTAGCTGTAGTCACGGAAAGAGAGAATAATGTATGCAAAACCACTAACCAGTGTAATATCATTTGGTCGTTACTCTACACTACGGTAGCTGTAGGCACGGAAAGAGAGAACAAATAGTGCCAAACCACTGACCGGTGTAATATCGTTTGGTCGTTACTCTACACTACGGTAGCTGTAGGCACGGAAAGAGAGAATAATGGATGCAAAACCACTAACCAGTGTAATATCGTTTGGTCGTTACTCTACACTACGGTAGCTGTAGTCACGGAAAGAGAGAATAAAGGGTGCAAAACCACTAACCAGTGTAATATCGTTTGGTCGTTACTCTACACTACGGTAGCTGTAGTCACGGAAAGAGAGAATAAAGGGTGCAAAACCACTGACCGGTGTAATATCATTTGGTCGTTACTCTACACTACGGTAGCTGTAGGCACGGAAAGAGAGAACAAATAGTGCCAAACCACTGACCGGTGTAATATCGTTTGGTCGTTACTCTACACTACGGTAGCTGTAGTCACGGAAAGAGAGAATAAAGGGTGCAAAACCACTAACCAGTGTAATATCGTTTGGTCGTTACTCTACACTACGGTAGCTGTAGTCACGGAAAGAGAGAATAAAGGGTGCAAAACCACTAACCAGTGTAATATCGTTTGGTCGTTACTCTACACTACGGTAGCTGTAGTCACGGAAAGAGAGAATAAAGGGTGCAAAACCACTAACCAGTGTAATATCGTTTGGTCGTTACTCTACACTACGGTAGCTGTAGTCACGGAAAGAGAGAATAAAGGGTGCAAAACCACTGACCGGTGTAATATCATTTGGTCGTTACTCTACACTACGGTAGCTGTAGGCACGGAAAGAGAGAACAAATAGTGCCAAACCACCGACCGGTGTAATATCGTTTGGTCGTTACTCTACACTACGGTAGCTGTAGTCACGGAAAGAGAGAATAAAGGGTGCAAAACCACTAACCAGTGTAATATCGTTTGGTCGTTACTCTACACTACGGTAGCTGTAGGCACGGAAAGAGAGAACAAATAGTGCCAAACCACTGACCGGTGTAATATCGTTTGGTCGTTACTCTACACTACGGTAGCTGTAGTCACGGAAAGAGAGAATAAAGGGTGCAAAACCACTAACCAGTGTAATATCGTTTGGTCGTTACTCTACACTACGGTAGCTGTAGGCACGGAAAGAGAGAACAAATAGTGCCAAACCACTGACCGGTGTAATATCGTTTGGTCGTTACTCTACACTACGGTAGCTGTAGGCTCAGAAAGAGAGAATAAAGGGTGCAAAACCACTGACCGGTGTAATATCGTTTGGTTGTTACTCTACACTACGGTAGCTGTAGGCACGGAAAGAGAGAATAAAGGGTGCAAAACCACTGACCGGTGTAATATCATTTGGTCGTTATTCTACACTACGGTAGCTGTAGGCACGGAAAGAGAGAATAAAGGGTGCAAAACCACTGACCGGTGTAATATCGTTTGGTTGTTACTCTACACTACGGTAGCTGTGGGCACGGAAAGAGAGAATAAAGGGTGCAAAACCACTAACCAGTGTAATATCGTTTGGTTGTTACTCTACACTACGGTAGCTGCGGGCATGGAAAGAGAGAATAAAGGGTGCAAAACCACTGACCAGTGTAATATCGTTTGGTCGTTACTCTACACTACGGTAGCTGTAGGCACGGAAAGAGAGAATAAAGGGTGCAAAACCACTGACCAGTGTAATATCGTTTGGTCGTTACTCTACACTACGGTAGCTGTAGTCACGAAAAGCGAGAATAATGGATGCAAAACCACTGACCGGTGTAATATCGTTTGGTCGTTACTCTACACTACGGTAGCTGTAGGCACGGAAAGAGAGAATAAAGGGTGCAAAACCACTAACCAGTGTAATATCGTTTGGTCGTTACTCTACACTACGGTAGCTGTAGGCACGGAAAGAGAGAATAAAGGGTGCAAAACCACTGACCGGTGTAATATCGTTTGGTCGTTACTCTACACTACGGTAGCTGTAGTCACGAAAAGCGAGAATAATGGATGCAAAACCACCGACCGGTGTAATATCGTTTGGTCGTTACTCTACACTACGGTAGCTGTAGGCACGGAAAGAGAGAATAAAGGGTGCAAAACCACTAACCAGTGTAATATCGTTTGGTCGTTACTCTACACTACGGTAGCTGTAGGCACGGAAAGAGAGAATAAAGGGTGCAAAACCACTAACCAGTGTAATATCGTTTGGTCGTTACTCTACACTACGGTAGCTGTAGGCACGGAAAGAGAGAATAAAGGGTGCAAAACCACTAACCAGTGTAATATCGTTTGGTCGTTACTCTACACTACGGTAGCTGTAGGCACGGAAAGAGAGAATAAAGGGTGCAAAACCACTAACCAGTGTAATATCGTTTGGTCGTTACTCTACACTATGGTAGCTGTAGGCACGGAAAGAGAGAATAAAGGGTGCAAAACCACTGACCGGTGTAATATCATTTGGTCGTTACTCTACACTACGGTATAGCTGTAGTCACGGAAAGAGAGAATAAAGGGTGCAAAACCACTGACCGGTGTAATATCGTTTGGTTGTTACTCTACACTACGGTAGCTGTAGGCACGGAAAGAGAGGATAAAGGGTGCAAAACCACCGACCGGTGTAATATCGTTTGGTCGTTACTCTACACTACGGTAGCTGTAGGCACGGAAAGAGAGAATATAGGGTGCAAAACCACTGACCGGTGTAATATCGTTTGGTTGTTACTCTACACTACGGTAGCTGTAGGCACGGAAAGAGAGAATAAAGGGTGCAAAACCACTGACCGGTGTAATATCATTTGGTCGTTACTCTACACTACGGTAGCTGTAGGCACGGAAAGAGAGAATAAAGGGTGCAAAACCACTGACCGGTGTAATATCGTTTGGTTGTTACTCTACACTACGGTAGCTGTAGGCACGGAAAGAGAGAATAAAGGGTGCAAAACCACTGACCGGTGTAATATCATTTGGTCGTTACTCTACACTACGGTAGCTGTAGGCACGGAAAGAGAGAATAAAGGGTGCAAAACCACTGACCGGTGTAATATCATTTGGTCGTTACTCTACACTACGGTAGCTGTAGGCACGGAAAGAGAGAATAAAGGGTGCAAAACCATTGACCGGTGTAATATCATTTGGTCGTTACTCTACACTACGGTAGCTGTAGGCACGGAAAGAGAGAATAAAGGGTGCAAAACCACTGACCGGTGTAATATCGTTTGGTTGTTACTCTACACTACGGTAGCTGTAGGCACGGAAAGAGAGAATAAAGGGTGCAAAACCACTGACCGGTGTAATATCATTTGGTCGTTACTCTACACTACGGTAGCTGTAGGCACGGAAAGAGAGAATAAAGGGTGCAAAACCACTGACCGGTGTAATATCGTTTGGTTGTTACTCTACACTACGGTAGCTGTAGGCACGGAAAGAGAGAATAAAGGGTGCAAAACCACTGACCGGTGTAATATCATTTGGTCGTTACTCTACACTACGGTAGCTGTAGGCACGGAAAGAGAGAATAAAGGGTGCAAAACCACTAACCAGTGTAATATCGTTTGGTCGTTACTCTACACTACGGTAGCTGTAGGCACGGAAAGAGAGAATAAAGGGTGCAAAACCACTGACCGGTGTAATATCGTTTGGTCGTTACTCTACACTACGGTAGCTGTAGGCACGGAAAGAGAGAATAAAGGGTGCAAAACCACTGACCAGTGTAATATCGTTTGGTCGTTACTCTACACTACGGTAGCTGTAGGCACGGAAAGAGAGAATAAAGGGTGCAAAACCACTGACCAGTGTAATATCGTTTGGTCGTTACTCTACACTACGGTAGCTGTAGTCACGGAAAGAGAGAATAAAGGGTGCAAAACCACTGACCAGTGTAATATCGTTTGGTCGTTACTCTACACTACGGTAGCCGTAGATATCCGTGTAATTGTGAGTTAATTGATTTTATTAACTTACTGGTTTCATTTAGTCCAGAACCCGACATTGCTAACTCATTTTCCCATTGGTCGCATAGCGACCGCAATCGTCGCTCTTCTCGATTCACTAACTCCAAGAAATAGTTGCCATCCTTTATGATAACCGGCGTATTATCTTCGACTACCACACCGTGGTGATCATCCACATCCCATTGGCTGCTATTAGGGGGATTCGTGTCGTTCCATTGGGCGCTAGAAGGCTCCGTCGTTTGGAAATTTCTAAAATAAAATTTGCAAAAAATATATAGAAATGTTAAATATAATTTAAGATGAACATCATACCCATTGCAGATGGGGGGGGGGGGGGGGGATTTTTACAACCTAGGGTGAAATTCACAAATACAGGTTTGGTTTTTTGCAGTGGAAATTGGACGCAAATAACAGATGATTACTCTCAAAATTAAAACTGTAACCTGTTCTATTGTGTTTAGTTTATTGTTTTGGTAAAAATAACGTGCCACTGTAACTGCTCCTTTCCCTAAATTGAGAATTGAACATTGAGGCGGGATATTAATTCGAGTTTTACGTCCTGTCTCCCCCCCACCCCCGTCTCACCCATTGAGTAAGGGAGTGTCAGTGTCATAGGGTGCAGTGGGAATAACCTCATTATTTTTAATTCTTTCACTTATGGATTAAATCCAAACTGTCATCATAAACTGTGAATGAACTGCTTTTTTCGAAACCCGGTAAAAATATGGACCTGTACTGTACCAATGTCCTACTGCTCTGCATTTCAGACATGTGGGTGGGGTTGCTCTGTTCAGGTCAATTAATGGAACTTTAATTAGGTAAAAATTAAGGTAAAAATTTAATTATATAGAGGTATTTCAGTGTGCGGTTGAATTTCCTGGAAAAAATCTGAAAGAGTTAGCCCGTGTTCTACTGCTAAGAGTTAGCTGAAAGAGTTAGCCGGTGTTCTACTGCTAAGAGTTAGCTGAAAGAGTTGGCCGGTGTTCTACTGCTAAGTCATAAATTATGATCAAGTAAATTTGTATAGAACTCGATATTATCAACGGGAGAGGATCCACTGGTAAGACAAAAGTTCTAAATGTAAGTCACATCTCATAAATCAAATGTTATAATATCCATGTGTAATAGTATCTATGTGTCCCTACTTGGATTTATGGCCCTCTGAAACATGCATGTCATTGATGCTCTGATTGGCAATTTATAGGTATAGCAGCAAGCGCATTCATTAATGTGAGATGCATTATGTTTTAAAAAGTAACTTAACAGTTGCCTAAACAATAAAAAATTGGGCAAATTAAATTGAAGATACAATTATTAAAATTAGAAATATTAAAATAAGGCATAGATTGCTACAACTGTAGAAATCATGAGAAAAATAGCATTTTACTTTTTACCAGCAGAATATTAATAGCAATATGATGACAGAAATCGAGCAATCCGATATATTATTAGGACCGGCCCACCAATATTAAGAGGCAACGTCAAATTGAAATTAGATTGAAAGGCTTACCCTTCTTTCTTTTTATATGTATCAGGTAGGCCTAATACTTTAGAAGCATTAACTTCAATCTCCTTCGTCTCAGGTAATGCCTTAGAATCCACAACAACATTAGAGGTCGACTTGTTATTAACGTCTTCTTCAATCACATCTAACACAACATCGATAGGTGTATCTTCTATGGGGTTCACTTCGTTTTCACTTTGGTCGCAGTTTTTACTAGCAGTATCACCGGTAGCGCTAGGCGTAGGAGTAAGAGTTTCTGGAAGACGCGGAACATTTAGTAGATGTTCGTTGGTATCAGCACGAGTGGTGGAAGACGACACGTTAATGGGACTGGCCTGGATAACCATAGACTGCAGCAATTCGTGTATATCGTCAACGTTGTTATTGCACTGCAGGCATAGGTCTATCACAGGAACAGCGCTTGACACATTGATGCTATTGGCTTGGGTTGATGTAATGGAAGTCCTGCAGTAGCCAATGTGGTTGCAAAGACATTCTGAGTTGATTAACCTACATACGGGGCATGGTTGAGAAGGGGGTGGCTCCAGGGGGTAGGCGGGGTTACTAGGCGAGGGGGGCACAGGCAGTGTGAATGGAGTTTGTGGGGAGACCATCGAGCTAGGTCGGGAGGTCTGCACCCCAACCTCGGCGAACTGTACGCCGGGCTCAGCGACACGGTCAACCGGAACATTAGTACCGGTACTATTAATGATCGCAGCGTCAGTTACACAGTCTTCTATCGCAGATAACAACGGGTCTGTATGAGTAGAAGGCACTTCTGGAACACTTTTTGGCGAATCAGTCTGCTGAATACCCTCCGATTGCATTACACGATGGTATCCACAGTTACCGTTCGCTACACCATTCGTATTCGTCGGCACCAAAGACGTGCCTTTCCCGTGTGTGTACTTGAGTCTCACGTCAGCCCTTTTCTTGTAGGGTTTTTTGCACTTGGCGGCGTTACCATCGCCGGCCAAATGTACACCGTAAACGTACTGGCGTTTAAAGGTTTTGAAGTACAATGAGTTACAGCATCCCATAATGATCGAGTATAATAGGACCAACTCCAAAGTCCCAAGTAAAATCAAACAACAGAATAAGGTAACAAACAGCACAGGCTTATAAATGTCCTCGCCTCAACTTAGTTAAGCAAATACCAGAGTGTATATATCATCACTTTCACTATTGTATTGTGTATTGCAGTTTGTAAAGTACCATAAATGACAACACGTCGTTAACAATACAGCCAAATAGATATATGTATGCCAAGTATCAAAGTCTAAAAAAGTCACATATTTATGTTAAACCTTATTATTGGCTAAGTAAAATGGCAGAATTCAAACAAAACTACCTGATTAAATAACGAGAGCTAAATATAGTATTTAAATACATTAATCCGATACACACGTCATGACTCATCCGTCTGAGGGGCTGTAACATGTTGCACGACAGTAATAACTGGCATATGTAGGGGACTGACGTAAAATGTTGGCAAAATACAGACAGACAATATTAATGTATTACACGGATATTATTTCCACCCCATAGAGAGAATTTAGAAGCGACAGCAAACATATGAAACGAAAAGAGAGAGAATCGAATAATAACCCTCTAACAACCGATTTACCGAAACGATGAATGAGTAGAGCATAAAGCAAGTGCTGCTATTGGAAAAGGAATTAGCTAGCAATGAGTCACCCACCACACTGCTGACTCTCATTCTGCCTGCCATTCTGTCTGCCTGCTAGCTGCAGGCAGGAATTATTAGATTCTATCTTGGAGCTCTCTGACTGGACTGACCAACCACTACTACTACAACTACACAGTGGCGGTATGGCCTGATTACTAATCACGTTGGTATATATATAGCATATAGGGCTGGCACTGAAACACACACACACGCTCCTGCATTCCTTTTACACCAGGAAATTATGATAATGTCGCCAAAACTTTTGTAGAAATAGGGGGTTGACACACGGGGGCAGGTGTACGAACGTAGGGGTAGAATGTTTGGTAACCTCTGTTATTCATTACTTATGGGAAGTCCACACAATATGGTAAAACCGCCAAAGGGCCAAAAACTGATTGTATACTAGACCTAATTTAACTTTAGCTCAGAAACATTTCTTAGAAAAGCGGTTAACTATTAAATTCGCAATAACATCACTGCTCGATATAGCATTGTACTTTATTACATGACTCATATACATTAACACATACAAAATGTATCAATTGTATCCAACTCACCCTAAATTAATCTCTCATCCTCTTCCATCCATCACACTTAGTTAATACAATCAGACTGTTGTTTAAATGTCGGATTTGCTAAAATCATTAAAGCGTGATTGTATTGCATTGTCGATTAAATAATATTTAAACGGACAGTGAACTAGAAAGCCAGCAAACTGGCTTTAAACGAACCTGCCCCTCAAACCAGTACCATGAGTGAGCGAAAATGAAAACACGATAATTGCCATCAACTCAACGATAGAAACATCAGTTGCTAGTACTCATGAGGGCCTAGTAAGCTACTACTATTTATTGAATGGATAGGCCAAACCCAAACTGCACAGAAGTAGGCCTGTGTTACTTGCTAAATTTATTACTCTCTCTATCCCAGACAGTAATCAAACATCAACTGTTAGTTTGTATAATGTATTACCCCGCCAGCTGAATAGCTCTTCCCAGTGAATCCTATGGGAATATCTATAAGGTTACTCACTGCTTCTCTATGTTCGGTGGGAGGCCAGCTGATTGAATTGTAAGCACGAGGCCGTTCAAATGTTTTATAGGTTGATGATAATGAATGAGGAGGGACCCAACTAACACTACGTTTGTCTATGGACGGTCTCCTTATAGTAGTCAGCTTGCTGGCTTTTCTAGTTGAATCATATTATTCTGCAACCAATAATTTACTCTATAAGACGAATTAGTGCGTTTTTTTTTTGCCGGACTAACAAATTTTGGCAACGTTCTGTGCGAGATTGGCGATATTTGACAAGATTCTGAGGCTCAAATATGTTGCTCAAATGACTGAATAGCCCAAATAAAAAAGTTGGTGCATACACGACGAGTTGAAATCGGTGAAATTCGACATTAAATTTTCAAAACAGCTATTTTTCAGTGACCCCGTGATCGAAACACCACAAAAAATATACAGTCTTGTGCGCAACCAAAATTTATGTAGAGTTTGTTATTAAAATTTTTGCGTACCTGCTTGAGTTTTTGAGATATTGGATGGTTATACACACACACACACAACCACATCGTGTTTTTGAACGGCTCAACTGTTGACAAGAACTAACTTGGCCTATTAATAGGCAGGCTCGTTATAATTATATAAGGATAGTTCGGATAAGGACAGTAGAATAAAGTAAGAAGTAGAATCAAGTAAGAAGTAGAATCAAGTAAGAAGTAGAATCAAGTAAGAAGTAGAATCAAGTAAGAAGTAGAATCAAGAAAGAAGTAGAATCAAGTAAGAAGTAGAATCAAGTAAGAAGTAGAATCAAGTAAGAAGTAGAATCAAGTAAGAAGTAGAATCAAGTAAGAAGTAGAATCAAGTAAGAAGTAGAATCAAGTAAGAAGTAGAATCAAGTAAGAAGTAGAATCAAGTAAGAAGTAGAATCAAGTAAGAAGTAGAATCAAGTAAGAAGTAGAATCAAGTAAGAAGTAGAATCAAGTAAGAAGTAGAATCAAGTAAGAAGTAGAATCAAGAAAGAAGTAGAATCAAGAAAGAAGTAGAAGTAAGAAGTAGAATCAAGTAAGAAGTAGAATCAAGTAAGAAGTAGAATCAAGTAAGAAGTAGAATCAAGAAAGAAGTAGAATCAAGTAAGAAGTAGAATCAAGTCAGAAGTTGAATCAAGTAAGAAGTAGAATCAAGAAAGAAGTAGAATCAAGTAAGAAGTAGAATCAAGTAAGAAGTAGAATCAAGTAAGAAGTAGAATCAAGAAAGAAGTAGAATCAATAAGAAGTAGAATCAAGTAAGAAGTAGAATCAAGTCAGAAGTTGAATCAAGTAAGAAGTAGAATCAAGTAAGAAAATGTTATCAAAAATGGGTGCAAACGTTACGCCAAACACTGTCACTGCCGACAATGGCAAACATGAAACTGTAACCTGTTTTCATGGCTCTTGTTTATTGTTTTGGTTAGAATAATGATTCCTTCTCATTAATTGATAATTAGCATTAATTACCGTTAATCAACCATGGTTGCCGGAATTGGTTGTAGCAAATTATCCGCAGTCTGAATATGAATATATTTCTGCTCTCCCGTTATAAACTGATCAGGACCTACTTGTCTCCCAGCCAAAACACCATACCATACAGTAGTAGCATCACCGGTAATAATAAAAATTCACCCTCTTCAGGGGAAATTCGACGAAAATAACAACTGATTATCCCAAAAAAAAAGATGTAACCTGTTCTATTTGTTTATTGTTTTGGTTAGAATAACGTGCCATTGAAAACTGCTCCTTTTGCTTGCATTATTTTAAACGACCGCTTTTTAAAAATCCTAATATTTGAGACGGGGGGGGGGGGGGTGACTGGACGCAAATCCCATTTTGGCAAATTAATATCCCGCCTCAACGTTAAATTCTCAATTTAGGGAAAGGAGCAGGTTACAGTGGCACGATATTTTAACCAAAACAATAAACTAAACACAATAGAACAGGTTACAGTTTTATATTAGAGAGTAATCAGCTGTTATTTGCGTCCAATTTCCACTGGAGAGGGATGAATTTTTATTGCGTCCAGTTTCCACCTCTATCTGTGAAAAATATCTGGAAAACGATCACCTTAGGATACTTGTTGGCCACATTAAACATAATTTTTAACAAAGCCACATGACATAATGTAATCTAAACTTTTACATATCTTTGTTAGTCACGGGACATTTTACTCACTCTACCTGTTTTCATGTTACCGGTGACTACGTCGACTATGTCATTGATAAAAATCAAAAACAGTAATGGGCCGCCCAACGCAGAACCTTGTGGAACTCCAGCCAAGATCTTAACTCATGATGACTGCTGACCTTCCACTACGACACATTGTAAATTATCTTTTAAATAATTATGGTTTCAAATAGTTTAAATACTATGCCTACCTCTATCCTTTGTATAAGGCATTGACAAGGGCGTTGTAGTGAGAAATCAATTGGTTGATGGTGACATTTGAAGCTAGACTGAAATTTGGAAATGTAATTTTTGACGTGAGCTAAGATCATTCTGTGGATATTTTTTAGGAGCGGCAAAACATAAAATATAACAATAAAACATAATAAAACACAAAACATAGCGCTATTTCCAGTTCTTCGGGTGAACCGCACTATGAAATACCAACTGAGAAAATTTGGAAAGGTGATTTATGATTACAGGCATCCCCGTTTAATAATTTTATTGGAAACCCCTCAGCAGCACAGGTACATAGCATCACCGACGGAGTCTTAAAGTTTTATGTCACAAATAATTTCATGAGTATGAAAGATAATATTGGTTAACAAAGGTTCTGGAGGGGCAATGGGGGGCATAATGAAGTTTGATTCATCTCATCGAATACTGCTCGATGGAAAAGTAGTTGAAGAGATCGGCATTCTCTTTAGTAGTGACAGCGACAATGTTATTATAAGCTATGGACTCATAGTGGACCCAGTGGTCCCAAGTCCCAGATAGACCATATCCTGTTTCGTAGGAAATACAGGAGCTCTATACAAGACTGTAATGCATTTACACTACGACCCTTCTCCAGTGATCACCGCCTTATTGTGGCCAAGGTAAGACTTAGTCTGCGTGCTAGCAGAACAACGAAATCTGCCTTGCCGCGGCATGACTGGTCCTCTCTGTTGCAACAGCCAAGTGTGAGATCCAGCTTCACACTACAGCTGAGCAACAGGTATGAGGTTCTTGCCTCTGAGGCGGCAGATCACTGTGAGGGCTATACTGCCTTCACAGAGGCAGTTAAGTTAGCAGCTGCAGAAACTGTTCCTGTATACCCTCGAAACAGGAAACGGGCCCCCTGGACTGACAACAAAATTCAGAAGTGACGAAATGACCTCTACAAGGCGCAGAAAGAGTCCCGACTCAAACAGACTACAGCGGCCAAGAATGCAGTTAAGGCTGCATCTAGGTCCCTGAACACAGGCAGTACTCTGTTAATTTACAGGAGCTAATAAACCAACAGGTTGATGCCATCAATGATGCTGACGACAGCAGGCAATCATCCCAGGCATGGAGATCGATCAACTTGCTTGCTGGTCGAAAAAGCCAACCAACCACCAAGGTTAAGGCTGAATCACCAGCCGATCGCCTCAATGGTTGGAAGGCCCACTTTGAAAAGCTCCTCAATAATGACAGGGTATTGCCTGATAACTTTATAGAAGTAAAAGTGTCTGAGTCTGTACTCCCAGATATTCCCATTGGTGATATCTCCTTTGCAGAAGTGAAGGCTGCTGCAAAGAGCATTAAGACCAATCGTGCCAGTGGAGTAGATGGTGTTCCCCCTGAGGTCTTTAAAATACCTGAGTGTTTAAAGCTCATATATCCCATCATAGTAGACATGTACCGAACAACAAGTGTCCCACAAGAAATGAAAACAAATAAGTTGGTGCCAGTTCCCAAGAAGGGCAACCTAACACTCTATGGTTCTTTTCGGGGAATCTCATTGATCTCGATTGCTGCAAAGCTATACAATGGAATTCTATTAAATCGCATCAGGGATCCCATTGAGAGACTGCTCCGTGGAAATCAGAACGGGTTCCGTAAAGGTCGTGGGACCATGGAGCCAATTTTGGCACTTAGAAGGATAATTGAAGAGTTATCAAAAAAGAAAGACAGGCATCTGGCTGTTATCTTTGTTGACTTCTTCAAGGCCTTTGATTCAGTCTCTCGCTCACGTATGTTCAGCATACTTTCATTATATGGGATTCCTGATGAAATTATTGCAGCAATCAGATCAGTATACGATGGTTCGACAACATTTGTGTCTACTGTTGACGGTGACACAGAACCATTTGAAGTGTTATGGGGGTCCTCCAGGGAGACACACTTGCACCATTCTTGTTCATAATTGTGGTTGACTATGTTCTACGCATGTCCTTAGATCATCATAATGATGATGGGGTGATGATTTTGAAGTCACCGAGAATTAATCGGAAACTTAAGGTCCGATTATTTAGAGCAGCAGTAGTTCCAGTACTCCTCTATGGGAGTCCATGACACCAAATCTCTGGATGGCACATTCACAAGAATGCTACGCCGGGTTCATTGTGTCAAGTACAATGCACACATCTCCAACCAGACACTATATAACATTGGAGGTGTCTCATTGGTTCCCCCAAGCTTGACACTAGAACAAAATCGCCTCCGCTTTGCAGGACATTGCTTTCGCCGTGAGGACCAGCCAGTGCATAATCTTGTACTTTGGCAGCCTCATGGAGTGAATAAGCATGGTGAACAGCCCATGACTTTCTTGAGACGCATCTTAAAGGACACTGGCCTTGAAGATGCGGATGATCTAGCAAATGTCATGGGTGATAGGGAGTTGTGGCGGTGCAATTTTGTCGATAAGCCGGCACAGCATTCTTAAAAATGCAGGTGCAATGCAGCATGCCGATCCTAGTAGTAGTAGTGACAGCGACAATGTTATTATAAGATACTGAGGGAATCTCTTGTTCCGGTACTTTCTCCAACAGCTGTTTACAGATCGACCACAATTGTTTACGGCATTCTAGAAGGTACATGTTTCAGACTAGGCGGAAACTGGTCCAGGAGTTGAAATTGAAATGGGGGGGGGGGGGGGGGGGGGGGTTGTTCACCCCCAGTCTTTTTTCATCCGATTTTTTAATGTGTTTTCCGATGTAAAATTTTATGGTGATCAGGGCTCCACAAAATGGGAAAACCCTGACTAGGTTTCCGGTAGATTCTGAAAAATTCCAAAAGATTTTAGAGATTTTTCACTCCATTAAAACCTGAGATGAAATGGAAAGAGAATGTACCAGAAGTGCCAAGGACGTACGTACAGTTTAAACCCTCAAAAGTAGATCGAATTTGCAAAGTCAAACAATATTCTCCAAATTTCTGAATTTCAGATCAATATCTTAGGGCCTGTCAATTAAATATGCTTTGTAATATCATTTATTTCCACACAAAAACTTCGGATTTTCAGCTCGATCTGATTCTCTTGTTTTTATAAAAATGCTTCGGAATGGAATATCATTTATTTCGAGTTAGGAGTTAACAAATCTATTATTATTTAGATTATTTTATTTTAAGTCAGAAAGTCTATGTATCTATTTAGAATAATTCAAATTGATATAAATTAATAAGATAAGAATTAAAATCATAGTCAACCACAATAATGAACAAGAATGGTGCAAGTGTGTCTCCTTGGAGGACGCCCCATAACACTTCAAATGGTTCTGTGTCACCGTCAACAGTAGACACAAATGTTGTCGAACCATCGTATACTGATCTGATTGCTGCAATAATTTCATCTGGAATCCCATATAATGAAAGTATGCTGAACATACGTGAGCGCGAGACTGAATCAAAGGCCTTGAAGAAGTGAACAAAGATAACAGCCAGATGCCTGTCTTTCTTTTTTGATAACTCTTCAATTACCCTTATTGTAAAGGATTTATCGTGCCTTCAGCACGATAAAACTCCTAAACGGCTTTTTGTATCTCAAAATATAGTTCCAAGTGTTAACACACTTCGTTTACTGTTTTGGTTTCTCGGTCGATAAGGCTGACTTGAAAATAGCTAGCAATAGTAAACGATCCTTCAATGACTTAGTACTAAAACACAGTGATTTCTGTTCTCCAGATGTTATATTGCTCCCTTCAGTATGAAAATAGTGTACGCTATGTAACACCATAGAAAAACCAGTGGGAAGACTAAGAGGGGAAAAGAGAAACCGGGTGAGGGGTGCTTTGGGTACGTTAGGATCGATAAATAATAAATAAAATCCAAAAAATGTTAACCAAAAAAGTACCGTAGTGCATAAAATACAGTATTTTAGTCGTTTCATATGCTAAAATACTCTGAACAATATCTCAAAAAGGTAGATTAAAGTCCAAGAATTCGGGAAGATACTGCTACTTTGCCCTCACGGCTAGGCAGTCGGTCCTGGGACGAACTGAGGAACCAGCGGGCAGAGTGAGCAAGCACTACAGGGCTGGTCGGCCAAAACTCTGCTCTCTGCGGGAACTTATTCCCACACTCCTAGACACCACTATTGCCAGGTAAGGCAAAGCGGTAATAGGAATAGTGCAAGCGGATTGCCGAGAAGCAGAGCCAAGATAGAGTGCAAAGGGCTGCAAGACCGGATGTTACCGACTGACTTAATTCATGAAATACTGGCCCTTATAAATCCGGTATTCGGGGTCAATATGAAGCGATATATCACTTGCTAAGGAGGTTGTCTTTCCTGAGCAAGGATTACGTTAAACACATGTAAATCACGATTGATATTGACTGTCAACTGCTAAACCAATAATCGTTTACTGCAACTTTGTATCATTGAGTTTTATTGGATACAGAAACATTCCCTGATTAACTGGGGCAGCGCTAAGCAATAGGAAAGAAGTGTATATTGGTTAGGTACTCCCATTGGGTGATTGTTATTGGAAGGGATGCCGGGTGTATGGTTAACTGGAGGGTTTGAAGGTGCTTGAATGTGACTGGTTAGAGAAGGCCTTGTACAATGGGTGGCGATGGCAAGGGGTTTTGAGATAAGGGAATAATTATGTGAATAATTATTGCATTTTAAAATCAGAATCATGAGGGAGCGTATTTTTGTTGAATTGCCTACGAAGGCGCGAAAAATCGATTACACTTCTAAGGGCCAAAATGGGCTCCATGGTCACACGACCTTTACGGAACCCTTTTTGCACCTAGTAAAAAGTAGTAGTTCCATTGGCCTGATTGTGTTTTACTTGGCTCGGTTGAATTCCTTGCCACAAAAAACCTATAAAAAGCTAAAAATAATACTATTTAATAAAATTCCAAGAAATCAAAAATTTGAAATTTTGTGGCTGGCACCAAATTTTACACCCAGTGAAAAGTTGTATTTCAGTTTCCCTGGTAGTATTATAATTAGTTCAGTTGAATTCGCCTCCCAAAAAACCTAGAACATGCCAAAATAGAGATCTTTGAATAAAAGTTAATGAAACCGATACTGTACAATAGAAATTGAAATTCAATGTTGCATGTATACCAGCTTCAATTTACTGAACTTTAATAACATCGATTTACTCCACTTTGTTAATTCACATATCATGGATACTTCAACGTAAATTTCGTGATAGCCTGGTCAAAAATGATCATAAAGATCCCAATTTGATATCAAAATGACCGCCTTATATAGGGGAATACAATTCTACAATAAACATAAATTCGAAAATTTGAACTCTAAGGGCCACATAAACGCTGTATTGGCCGGAGTACCACCCCCCCTGAACACTTTTTTAAAAGTCTACAATTTCAACAGAAATTACAATATTTTGATTTTATACAGTATGGGCTGTTAAAATATGGCTAAACATTTGTTTTTTCGAAAAATTTTCAAATTTCCAGTCGCCCTCTAGGGCAATTGAATGAAACAAGATTTGCGGTTAAAATGCTACTAGTCAGTCATTCAATTTTAGGTGAAATTGTATGAAACCAATTTTATTTCAAATTACTGAGGTGAGCTCCACAAAAGTTATCGGTTAAAATTTTTAGTTTTGCCTTTCTATGAAAATTAATTAATTTTTTAATTAATTAATTAAAATTTTGTCAAATATTAATAAATATATTTATTAATATTTGGCAAAATTTTAACAAATTTTTGGATTTAATCTAAAAAATTGGCTATAAAAACAGAAATATAAAAATTCCAACCGATAACTTTTAAAGAACAGCCGAAACCCTTTCGAATGATACAAAAATAAAGAAATTGGTTAAAAAATGGCGGAGGAGTAGTATTTTAAAAGATGCAAAATGTCATTCCGAAAGAATTGCCTTCAAAGTTTAAACCTTCCCGCCAAAAGTGGCTGTCTGTGGTCTGGTTGGTTAATCATTTCTGGCATGATAGAAGCACATCACCGAGCTAAAACTTTTATTATGGGGGTTTTAGGGGTCGCTGATTTCATTTCCGATGTCAATTTTAAGGTTTGTTGGAATCTAGTCTGTCTGTCGGTTGTCTGTCTGTCTTGCAATTTGACTGACAGACCGTAATACAGAAAAGCAGCGATAACTCGAGAACTAAAAGATGTTTCGCTAAGCGGTTTTCAGATTTGAAATCCTCATTAAATTCTGCTATAGAGTAAATAAAAAACAGACATTTGAAATTTTGACCAGGGGGGGGGGGGGGGGGGGGTACTCCGGCCTTTAATAGAATAAATAGCATCGCGCAGGTGCAAGAACCATGCAACTGTTGAACGTTTATATCCTTGGAATCCTTGCATGGCCAGTTTCCCATTGCTACCAACAAATCACAATAAGGTTGAAGAATAACACCGTATTAACTGGTGCAATATCGTAGGAGATATCTTTTCTAAAAACTTGTAGCTAAAGAATAAAAGCAAAACTAATAATTCTGGCTCACCCACGGAGGAGGAGGGTGGTGGAACTATCGCTGTTTCAAATTACATGCAATCTCTTCAAGATTTGTATAAAAAAAATATGTGCTGGTGAAAACCATGTCTCAACAAAAGAAAGGACTTCCAAGTTTCACGATAAATTTTCAAGCAAAAAATCCCAATTGCAGGATAATGACCGAATGTAAACTCTGAGAGATTGGAGACTTTTAAAGTATCCGGAGAAAATCCCCACGTTTTTTCGCCACTGCTCAACTGAGATATTCATTTAAATTGGAGGAAACGAAAGTGACTGAGGTAGCGATCGAGCGTGGGGCAAAATCATGTAGGACTGTAACACGCAATACACCCTGATAATCCTTAAGAGAACATTTAGTTTATACTGTAAATGAGATAAATTACATATAGCGACATACAGATGCTGATTGGCTTGGGGAAGTTCCCACCGGAGTGACAATCATACAGACACCCCAGCACTCACACAGCACACACAACAGACACACAAAATGAGAAAATTACATGGAACGAAATATGAGGGGAGGGGAATGGGATAAATTCAAGAAGCGGAAACAATTTGAAGACATTGAATATTGTGATTTGTATTCCCATCATCAGAAACGTTTTAGTAATAGAACATTAGGCCTGTTTCAAAGTAAATTGTACATTAACATAGAATCTACCTAGACAAAGGATCAATAATGTAAGTGGTAAATCGAATATATAACAACACATAGAAAATTAATAATAATACGTTAACACTATAAACACGAGAAGGCATTAATTTTTCCTAATAGTTTGAATTTTGGAATAAATTTCCTTTTTCGAGTGACTATTCTTTCGTAAACAACTTATTTCCGTGTAAAACAATGAAAAAACAATAAATATGTCAAAACACAACTTAATTTTTTTTAACAAAGATACGCCCCCAAGCGGGGCAAATGGTTTAATCATGTAGAGTGATAAAAGATTACAAGATCGCGAAATCGCCATATCTCGTTAGATTCCGCCAGTCAATATTGGAACTCAAGGAAAAGCTACAAAAACCTGATTAAAAAGAAACAACGCTCTCATAATGATTTGAAGATTCTAAACCGTCTCGACAAGGCAGAGGTTGACCCTTGGTCTCTATTCAAAGATACAAATAACACTGCAGCCCCGATCGAAGCCAATCGACTGGAGTCTCACTTTCAATATCTGCTCGGTACAGCGAATACGCCAGCGGGTCGTCCGGACCCTCCCGTGCCCTCTGCTGAGGAGCTTTCCGACCATGAGTGGTATAACGAACCAATTTCCAAAGAAGAAGTTGTGGACACTATAAAACAGTCGAAAAACAAGAAAGCTTCAGGGCCGGACGGGATCTTTTATGAACACCTTAAGGATCTACCGCCGTTCTTTTTAATTCAAATAACCATGTTATATAACCTGTGTTTGACCTGCTCATCGATACCCTTGGCCTGGAAATCGAGTTTTATTAATATTCTGTTCAAAGGTAAAGGGTCTCGACGGGATCCCGACAATTACCGTGGCATTGCTTTGATAGCAGTTTTTCTAAAAATTCTCACATCGATTTTTAGCAAAAGAATTATGTCAACTCTAGCTTCCCAGTTCCCTTCTGATCAATATGGGTTTCTGAGTTGAAAGTCAACAACTCAAGCATTAGATAAATTCCTTTCTCATATACATAACTCACTTAGCTCTTCATCACGCAGTGACCGTAAAGTATACGCCTGTTTTATTGATTTTAAAAAGGCTTTTGACCTTGTTTCTAGAGCTAAACTTTTATATAAAATTTACAACTTATTACAATTACAATTATTAAAGGGAAAGTTTATAATATTATTCGCGATATTCTCAATAACTCAATTCGTATATTTGATGGTCTTAGACTCTCTAACGTTATTGGCCAGCTTAGAGGTGTTTTACAGGGAGATTGTTTATCTCCGACATTATTTTTGTTATTCATTGCAGATTTGGCCTACAGACTTCTTTCTATAGCCCGCACTATTTTTATTATATTTTATGCAGATGATATTATAGTCATTTACTCGAACAGGGCCACAGACATACAGTTAGCTTTAAACCTAGTACATTCATGGAATCATTCAATGTTAGGAGAATGGAATATGGTTAACCTTAAGAAAACTAAAATCGTAAAATTTAGGAAAGGTGGCCGATTAAATAACACCGATTTATTTTATTTCGGTGGTGATATTGTCAAAATTGAAAATTCCTACGACTATCTAGGTTTAACAGTGCAATCTTATCTCAGTTTTAGCAGACATATAGACAGAAAAAAACGTGATTGCTACAGTATAATAGGTTCACTTAGCTATTTACCTCTTTTATCTGTTGTTACCGGTCTCAACCGGACGGCGGGGTAGCTCAGTTGGTTGAGCGCCGGGCCTGCAATCTAGTGGTTGTAGGTTCAGCCCCGCCAGGGTCCACTCAGCCTTTCATCCACTGGGGTCGATAAAATGAGTACCAGTACCAGTTAAATTACTGGGAGCAAATCATGGGATAGGAGTAGCGCCCACCCCTACCCTCGGGTAGCAGCTATCGAAAGAGGAGCCTTCGGGTCGCCTCCGGCCTCGGCCGGCTGACTGACCGGTCTCAAAATATTTAATGGTAAAATCGCCCCGAAAGCTCTATATGCCATTTCATCAAATGGGAAGTTTTTAAAACTAAATAATCTAAAAGAGCTTGATAAAATTAAATCGTCCTTTTTAAAGAAAATGCTAGGTCTTCCCACCAATGCCTCCTCAACTTTAGCACATAATATTACGGGAGAAAGAACTCTAGTGTATTTTTGACAAAGACGTGGTGCAATCTTATAAAGCTTTTAGAGCCGATCGCCAGAACCATCGCCAGGCCCAGCCTTTAAATCGACCACATGGAGATCAGCCGGCCAAAGGAACCGCCACGTGCTCTGTCGGACGACAGCGCACGGGTTCCACCATAAACTCTGTCGGACGACAGCGCACGGGTTCCACCATAAACTCTGTCGGACGACAGCGCACGGGTTCCACCATGAACTATGTCTTTCCACTCTTCTGTCACTCGCCCATTAGAGATAAATGTCAAAACATAAGGAAAGTATTAAGAAGCTAAAAGTTTTGTTACGGGGTCTTCTACCCTTGGTTGCTGATTACATTTCCTACGTCAGTTATCACTTTTAACAAAACTTCCTATGTCTGTGTGTCAGTTTTTCTGTCTGTCCAGCGATCTGTCTTTGAAAGCAATAGGATAGCAATAGGACTATATCTAAAAATTTTGTTATGGTGATTTTCATGGTTGGTAATTTCCTTTCCGATGTCAATTTTCATGTTTGACGTCATCCACATTGTCTGTTTGTATATTCAGCTTCAGCTGTCGGTTATATTTTGACGGACAGACAGACAGACAGCAATTCTGACAGACAGGGAGCTGTCAAATGAGAAAACTAACTTTAGAAATGAAATCACCAACCCCGAAACCCTTTTCGGAGAGACTTAAATACGTTTACTGTATATTGCGCGGTCGTATTATTAACTTTGTAAATAAATATAAATAAATAAATAATAAATTAATGGTTGACAACCAAATAAATAAATGGTTGACAACCAATAAATAAATGGTTGACAACCAATAAATAAATGGTTGACAACCAATAAATAAATGGTTGACAACCAATAAATAAATGGATGACAACCAATAAATAAATGGTGGACAACCAATAAATAAATGGTTGTCGTAAATCGTTACATTTTTTATTGATTTATTTTATTTTATTGTATTTATTTATGACAAATATATTTATTGGGTGTAAATTTGCATATCCTTTGTGGTGTTAGTTAAATATTGGTTGTGATGTAAAAAAAATAGTTTCTGGTGTAAAAAAAAGTTGTTTTTGGCAACTTTAATTGGAATCATTTTATATTTTAAACAAGTTTTATATTTTACTATATGATTGATAGTTTGATATTACGTGATGCATCAAATGAAAAGTTGGCGCAAAGCCATTAACTCATACTTTACATTAACACAGACTCATAAACCCCGTGCATTACAGATTTGTGATTATTATAGAACTCACCTTTGATCATTACGAGTGTCTTTGAATGAATCAGAATGTTGTTGAGACATAGGACGGGAGGACCCCTGAGAACCAACTCTGTGTCTGGAAGTGGCTGACGGTGCCTGCCGAGTATCCGCCATGGTGTCATCGTATCTCGCCGTTCCTTCATTATACTGCATAAAGAAGATGAACAGGAGTAATATAATACTATATAGTTAATATAATAAAAACAAAAAGGTCTTCCTTCACCCACAAATAAAAGGAAAAGAATACGTACGGTAGGTACATTCATTCATTCAACATTCAGTATATGTATGTACCTGAGGAAGAACTGGAACTACAGTTTGAACTTACAGATAGATTCATGGCCTAAACTTATACTATAGACTCATAGACCATTAATCTTAATAAAGATGTGGTGGTAGTAGTATATGAAGATATGACACGATATCAAGGTCACCCATAGCCCAGCATTACCATGTTTTGTACTCCTGATAGCCAATCAGAAGCCACAATTTCAACCGTTACCAGTGGTCGTTATTATTTCAACCAATCAGAAGCCAGCATTTCAACCGTTGCCATGGTAACTTTCCAAGTTCCCGCATTTTCCGTTAGAGGCGTTAGTCACCCAGCGAACTCCTTCTCTACTCCTTGCAACCAATCGCGAGCCTTTATTTTACAGGTGCTCGGGTGTCTACACTTAGCAGCAGGTAACTTCTACTATTTTTCAAATCGCTATTTTTCACCAACCAGTATTTTCATATCTTTTATTTCAGGTGTCTTTCTACCTGTAATTTTTCACCAGTAACTAAATTTCATTTCGCCATTTTTCAGATAACAAAATATTCAACCGGGATCGAACACGGGACCTTTATATCCGACAAATATCCAGGTTATACTGTAGCCATTGAATTCTTCATCATCAACTGATAGCAGATGTTTATAAATAGCTTCTAGTTCCTTAACATGCTTTCTATAGCATAGAATGCATTAATTCAACTACTAATAATAATCGCCTATCATTGTATATGTGACTGGTTAACTAAGTTTGAATATAAGTTAGAATGGTAGGCCTAGCATTGTAGAATTTTACCGTACACATTGCATCTGTTACACGTAACTACTATATTCTTCACTGCAAGTCACTCTGATGCAATAAATCATCCATATGTTATAATAAATCTATATAATCCGAAGTTTTACATTCTAATAATCATTTCTTTATTTTATTTTTCAAAATAGTTTTCATTCTAATTATGGATTTACTTAAAAAAAAGTTAAAACAATACTTGGAGATTTACATGTAATAAATATACCTGTAGTATTGGAGATTTACATGTAATAAATATACCTGTAGTATTGTTTACGGTAAGTACTTTATATTACACTCAAGCGATAGCAATGTAACAACGTGCTTCTCTTACCAGGATACACTCTTACACCTTCTAGAGTCCTTAGAAATATTAATCAACCGACAAAAGGAATCATCAGTTTCAAGAGGTAATATTTATCCTAATATAGAATTTACAAGAGGAAATTTAAATATTTCCAACTGCGTTATTTCTGAAAACATATATCTTCAGAGGCAAGGCAAATGTCAAATTCTAAACAAATCACTCATTAATTTATTGCTTCAGAGTAAGACAAAAATATTAGAATTTCTATCACCACCACTCGAAATAATAAATTAGTAATCTGTTGCTAATTTAACCAACCCATTATTTGTTGGTTTTGTAAGCAAATATAAAGGCGTCGCTTATAGGGGACAATGGGAAATTTCTGCTAGATATTCTGACGCTATTGGTCTTAGGTATTACAATGGGTTTAACTTAACAGCATCGGAAGTAAATTCATTGTGGTATGAATGGAATTATGAAATTAGTAACGAAGGTGTCTTTCCAGAGCTAGATACGAGCGATAAAAGCTTTATCTGACTGACTTAAAGTAAAAATATATGTACAAGAAAAAAAAGTAATTATTACAGACAAGGAAAGCAAATATTTGGAGTTACATTACGATAAAGACATACAACATAGAGTTTTTCAATGATATGATGGAAAAGGTTTTATCAACTGATATAGCAGACGGTTTCGCGATTCTACGTCAACTGATATAGCAGACGGTTTCGCGATTCTACATCGTAGAATCGCGAAACCGTCTGCTATATCAGTTGATAAAACCTTTTCCATCATATCATTGAAAAACTCTATATGTTGTATGTCTTTATCGTAATGTAACTCCAAATATTTCCTTTCCTTGTCTGTAATAATTACTTTTTTTTCTTGTACATTTATTTTTACTTTAAGTCAGTCAGATAAAGCAATTTGAAAGGTTAATATTCCATTTCCAGAAGCAGCTTCATCCACAACATTAGCATGTAAAAGCTACTATATCAATGAAATAAAAATTATTATGTACATCTTGGTTTAGACTTGATTTTATTATAAAGAATTAAGTTGTAAAAGCAACTTTATTTATGATATTAGTTTCCAATGTAACATTTATTTATGATTGGTATAAGTAGAAACTTGAAATATATATATAAAGAGCTCAACTGATTCAATCGAGCTCATTCTGAAAATATTGAATCAATTAAAGTTTAGATATTATATGATTGAGTAGCTTGAGTGTTGAGTAGCTTATGAATTTTTTGATTATATATAACAACAATATTCATATTAATTTTAAATTGTTTTTAGGATAATAAAGAGATGGATATACTATTGACATGTCCATTTTGCAAACGTGAAATTTCTAAACATAATTATTTAACTCACCTGAAGTCACATTTCAATGTTTATTCTTGTTTTAAATGTCATGTTAGGACTTCACGCAAAGAAATTTGTAAACGACATGAATCAACTACAGGTTGTAAAGAAATGAAGTTTTGCGTGTATCAAAAGACTTGTTCTACTTGTAATAAAGAGTATTCATATGAGAATTATTTACGTCACGACTGACACCAATGTCATTATCATGTTAGACCACCACGACGGAACCAAAACAATACTGTCACATCTAGAAAAAGACTGAAATCTGGTCAAGGTCCATCAATTTTTAGCCTCGAACGAGCCGCACACGATAAACGTTTAGAAATCTATGTTTACAATCTTCCAACTGATGAAGATTTTCCTGACATTCATTCATCGATAGTAAAAATTCTCCCTTATATTGAAAAGTTATTCTTAGGAAAACTTAGCGAAATTAATGTACTTAGACCATGGCTAGGTGTGAATATACTCATGTATCGATCATATTTTTCAGAGGGTGAGCAATTATAAACTTTATATTTTAGTTCTTCAGGTGGTGCACTTAATACCGTAGATTCTCATGAAAGTTATAAATATTTGGTTTGAGTATGTACTGGAAAATTTATTACAAAAAATACCTATGTTTAACACACGAGGCTCAGGGTGGCGCGTTAAATCTTTATTAAGAGTGGAAATTAAAGTAGCCAAATCCAAGTCTAAGTCACTGGAATATAAAGGTCATGGTTATATGGAGTTACCTAAGGTTCTATCGGCTAAACAATGTATTATAAATATACAAACTGTTGATAATGACTGTTTCAAATGGGCTATTATAGCCACAAAATTTAGTAGCAAAGTGAAAATAAACCGTAACCGTACTTCACAGTACATAGATTACAAGAATCATTTCATTTTTGACAATGGGAACAAAGATTATCCAACAGAATGGCAGCTAGCGATTAAACTTTTTGAAAAACAAAATGCAGGTTATACTTGTACGGTTATGCTTCCCACCATAAAACATGTTTTGCATTATGAAACAGATAAATATATTGGAATGATGAGCTACCTTAGTAAATAATACGGTTAAGGCTGTACCTTAAGGTGTAGTTTCTGTTAATAAATCGTCTATAATTAATAAATTTCGACTATTTACTAAACTATCTATATTTACAGGTAGACCTTTGTAAAGGTGGGTAATAACGGGAATAGTCGGAGGATTGCTCCTGTAACAATACAATACTCGCAATTGACACAATACTCGTATGACTCGTAATGACTCGCAATACTCGTAATAAGTTACTGTAGTATACAGCAACTTATGTACAACTGTAGTATTAGTATATTTATCATGGCATTCTTTCGTTCTGCTTTTTTACCTTATTTGAAAAGATTTTGTAATCCTATACCAGCAATCAACAGACATTGTTTTCGATTTAAATAATGTCCATACCAAGTGAGATAGCGGTGACATCGTATAAATTCGTTATACTTCTTAGTTTGACATTTACGTTCTATACCACGCCCGTAGCATTTACTACTGGAAATATGTCTTAGAGTATGTTCCGTCAAAGTGCGAATTACTCTCATACACAAATCATTGCAAAGAATACCTTCATCAAGTTTCAAATAATACTTTTTTGGTTTTATACCTCTCGAAGATGATTCATCTTTATTGGTTCATGGTCTTTGACATAAGTGTTGGTTCATGGTCTTTGACATAAGTGACCATTATTACCGTAATGTGTGTGTGTGTGTGTGTGTGTGTGTGTGTGTGTGTGTGTGTGTGTGTGTGTGTGTCCAGAGCGATATCTCAGTTATTTATTAATCAATCGAAACAAAATTTGGACAAAAGTTAGATATAAGGATGGCGAAGGCTCATACAAAAAATTGGGTGTCGAGATGGTATTTGTGCGATGTGAGCGCTATATTTGCGTGTTTTCGCATTGGTTTAGGAAAAAGCTATCTTGTCATAGGGAACGCAATGAATGATTCTGATATTTGGCATGGAGGTACCTGAATTATTTCTAAATCGATTAACGGAGGCCGATTTTTAAATTTGGACCTACATTATGACCTAATTGAAGATTTAATTAAGGTAATTAATTAGCACTGCTAGTACTGTCTGATTGTCTGCCTGTAGTAGGCATACCGGACCGGTACTACCTGACCACTGTAGGCCTATCTGCCTATCTTCATACTGTCATAGGTCAGTACAGCAGTAGGTCCTAGCCTAGCCCTAGCAGTAAATATAATATTTCGCCATGTTCGCAGGCGACTTCGCACTGACTACCGGTAGGCCTATGCAGCTATGCTATGAGATTAACCGTCCAGTCGTTCAGATGCATATGGTACCGGTACCGGAGCGGGTTACGGTTTAATCCTGAATTTGTCAATTACGACAATACCGGTACGACTTTGAGTACCGCTGTACCGGTACGCGGTAGCCTACCGTTACCGGTTGACCGGTAGGCGTAGGCGGTAGACCTACGGTGCGATGGTAGCCAGCCGGTAGGTGGTAGGCTTACCGTACCGGTATAAATGTTGGCGGATGGCGGGATGACATCGTGTGGCGCGTATTTACTTACCGGTTGCCGGTAGACGCCTACCCAACTCGTAACTGGTGGTCGTGGTCGTGGTGGGATGAGCATGAGGTCGCCTACGATGGGAACAAGTGAAAAGGAAACATAGGCCTACCCGAACGAAAACGTATTATTATTGTACTGATTAAGTAGGAGGACCGTGAACCCTCCAGGCTTGCCAGCTTGTATGTCTTAAAGTAAATATCAAAACTACGCAAATTCTTATTTAATTTTACTGTGATATTTTTATGTTCTTCATCAAACAGCCAAGGTACTATAAAGCCGCCTTTTTTCACTATATATCGATAAAAATATTCTGTGATATTGTAAATAACTCATTAGGTTCGTTACTTTTTCCTGAGATGTAGATAGAATTCCGCAGCTCTTTCCAATAATATGGATTATATAACTTGGGAACTTATTACTTTATAAAATGGATTTTACTCTGCAAAGTGTCTTTACTCTACAAATTGGACAAATTTTAGTATGAATTGTAGCGAAACATAAAGGTCCTGTGTTCGATCCAGGTTGAATATTTTGTTATCTGAAAAATTGCGAAATGAAATTTAGTTACTGGTGAAAAATTACAGGTAGAAAGACACCTGAAATAAAAGATATGAAAATACTGGTTAGTGAAAAATAGCGATTTGAAAAATAGTAGAAGTTACCTGCTGCTAAGTGTAGACACCCGAGCACCTGAAAAATAAAGGCTCGCGATTGGTTGGAAAGAGTAGAGAAGGAGTTCGCTGGGTGACTAATAACGCCTCTAGCGGAAAATGCGTGAACATGAGAAGTTACCATGGTAATGGTTGAAATGCTGGCTTCTGATTAGTTGAAATAATAACGACCACTGGTAAAGGTTGAAATGGTGGCTTCTGCAGGAGTAGCAGGAGTAGAAAACATGGTAATGCTGGGCTATGGGTGACCTTGATACCGTGTCATATCTTCATATACTACTGGTGATGGTAATACCCCCTACTGGCACAAGAAGTAGAGGAAATCCAGCAAAGAGTGGGTGCGACCTCAACATTTTGTTAAATTTTCAATGTTTAATTAATTAAATGAGATTTAAAACGTAAAACATTACAACATTTGATTTAGACACACTGCTACTTTCTCATTCAACTAACCCTTGTTGTATCCTCCGTTGTTTGGTACCGATTATCACCTTGGGATTGGAGTGGATCTTGAAAGGACCGATGTGATTGGATAGGAATATCCTGTTGCATATGGGTGTTATATGGGTCGGTTCTACCAGAACCATATTCTCTTGCTTGATAGTCATTCGTGGTTTCACGGTAGCCACGGTGCTCACTAGAAACGTTTGTTCTGTCACGGTGGTCACCAGAAACGTTTGTTCTGTCACGATGGTCACCAGAAACATTTGTTCTCTCACGGTGGTCACCAGAAACGTTTGTTCTGTCACGGTGGTCACCAGAAATGTTCGTCCTGTCACGGTGGTCACCAGAAATGTTTGTTCTGTCACGGTGGTCACCAGAAACGTTATTTCTGTCACGGTGGTCACCAGAAACGTTATTTCTGTCATGGTGGTCACCAGAAACATTATTTCTGTCACGGTGGTCACCATAAACGTTATTTCTGTCACGGTGGTCACCAGAAACGTTATTTCTGTCACGATAGTTACCAGAAATGTTTGCTCTGTCACGGTGCTCACCA
Organism: Nemertoderma westbladi; assembly: GCA_032718475.1. Taxonomy (NCBI): domain Eukaryota; kingdom Metazoa; phylum Xenacoelomorpha; order Nemertodermatida; family Nemertodermatidae; genus Nemertoderma; species Nemertoderma westbladi. Next base: position 38,898 of record JAUCBJ010007625.1, read on the forward strand.
GAAACGTTTGTTCTGTCACGGTGCTCACCAGAAACGTTTGCTCTGTCACGGCGGTCACCAGAAATTTTAGACCTAGATCTCTCCACATAATCATCGGAAATGTTAGTCTTCTGATGGTGGTCCCCAGAAACATTTGGAGAGGGATGGTAGTCTTCAAACATGTGAGTTTTATCTCGGAAGTCGCCAGAAACATTATTTTTGCCATAAGAGTCACCAGACCTGTGGGATGAGTCACGGTAGTCCGACCCACCAGAACGGTTGCGGTCCCAGTCAGTTGAGACTCCCAGTCTATCGTCACAGTCTCTACCGCGATCGTATATGTTATTTGCTGCAACCCGACCTTGCCTCCCTAAGTAATTTCTATCACGGCTATAATCCTCGCGAGAATTCGTATACGAGCCATAATCATCATTAGTATTGGCCGTATAATTGCTGTAACCTTTATCATACTGACCCCCGCTAGTTAATTCGGACACTTCTGATTGGTCAGTTCTACGTCCAGCACTCCTGTTATGCTGCCTGGCACCCCTTTGTGGTTGGTTTCTATATTCCGGCTCGTGGCGCCCGTCTGCGTCGTTGGCTCGTCTCCGACGACCGTCTGGGGACGGCGACCGGGTGTCTCGCCGACGCCGTCCCCCCACGGTCGGATCGTGGCTCGCTGCGCGGACTGCGGAGTCGCCGGTAGCCCTGCCGCGTCCGCGATCCGTCTCGTACCGACTGACCGACGGCTCGTACAGCTGATCCGAGTTCCGCTCCGTGTGTCGGTCGCTCAGGCCCGATTGCCCGTGGTAACGACGCTCGCTGTGCCGATCCAGCGTCGCGTATCTGTCCTCCTCGACGATGTCGTCGTATCGCAACGGCCGATCTCGACGGCGAAGTCGCGGGCTCTCACTGTGTTCCCCACTCGACGGAGAGTGGTACGGCTTAGCGCGCCGCGTAGTCACAACGCCCCCGGATCCACCCGGACTCGAATCGGAGTCGGAGACACGCTTTCTACGCGATTTATTCTCGCGGTATCGCCGGAGATTGGAGGTGGACGCGAAGGATCCCTCGACTGGTACGGTTGGTTGGAAGCGATCGAGGCTGTGAGCGCGGCGGTGAGAGGTTGTCTGCGGGAGCGGGCGATCGTCTCGGGGCGGACGCGCCCGCGAGCGCCCGCGTGGCAACGTGGAGTAGGCGGCGACTGCGCTGTCCGAGTAGCGGTCGTAGGAGCGACTGCGACGGTGCAACGAGCCGCCTTCCGGTAGGGAGTAGCCAACGGCCTCGTCGGAAGCGGGGGAGAGTAAACCACGGAGAGAGGGAAGCATAGCGGACTCGGAGAGAGTCCGAGTGGGAGGATGGGAAGCGACGGGTTGCTCGGGAAATCCGCGAGCCGTTATATCGGCGGATAGCATCGCTAACGTCGTCTCATATGGTGTGTCCGGGGGCAGCGGCTCGAAGTCGGGTTTACTTAACTCCTTGGCGAGGTAAAGTTCGGTGGGATTCCTTGCGCTCGGGAAGGTGGGAGGGAAAAAGACGGATGAGAGATAATTCGGAGGAACTGATGAACGCTGGGCCTCGGTGAGCCGTCGGTTCAACGCGGCGATCTGGTCGTTCAGGTAGGTCACACTGGCAGTGGGGTCTGTCAGCATCGTCTGTGAGTCGAAGCCAACCTGCTGGGGTGGATGGACCTGAAACGTGAGAGGAATGGGTGGCTGGAACGGGGACAGCACCGGTTGAGAACTAGTTAATCCGCCGGTTAAACTCGGTTGCAGTAGTAACCGTGACGTCATTGAAGTAGTTGGTGGCAAGGCGGAAGCTGCAAGAGAAAGGGAGTTAAGCGCGGCGTCCAGCGAATCGCTGGAATCTAATTGGTTGTTAAACGCGATGGTTGGCATGGAGAAGGTAGAACACGTGGTTGTCACGTGGGTGGCAGATGAGAAGGGTTGATGCTGGGTAGCGATAGCGAGCAAGGGAATGTAGTTGGATGACGTCACTGGGAAGGCATGGCAACCTGCCGTAGTAACGATTATGGAAGGGGCGGCACTCTGTGCGTAGTTATAGTTCTGGAATGGTCGTCTAGTGGTCGTTGAGTGGTCATGTAGGAAGTTGGAGGTGCTGGTGACGAGACTGTCGTACCTGTAGAAGGCGTCGTTGCCGAGGGGGGTGGGCCCACCTGGGTAGACGGGGCAGGTTGCATCCGATTGGAGCGAGGAAGCGCGTAGCGCCCCGGTCGAGGGAATAATCTCGGTCTCCGGGGAGCTGTGGTGTCTGAACAAGGGTTTGTGCCCGAGCGTTGTGCCGAGCGCGCCGCCTGGGGGCGCTAACAGACCGCCCGTGGTCCAGCCAGTTCGGCTCGATGGCACGGTACAGGTGCGAGCGTGATTGCACATCGGCGAGCTCGCATGGCACTTCTGGCAAGAAGAAATTGTGGCGTTAGAAGCACCACCAGCGTAGGTGGTTGGAACCGAATTGAAGTTCGCCTGTTCCAAACGTTGTAACTCGATGGGGTTGATAATACGAGGTGCTGGATTGTAATCCTGGAAAAAAAACAAAATAATACGTTACAAATACCGGGGCACCCTAATAATAAAGCAATTTACATGACTCAAAAGGATGTCAAAAGGATGTCCCACTCACAGGAATGGAAAGTAGAAGGAAAATACTCAAAATTGGAATAGAAAAATTGAAACGGAACAAAATAAATATTTAAGTCAATTATAAATTTCTATATTTTACTTGAAATAACAAAAAATGGAAATATTTAAATAGCGCCAAATCATTTTGTCCTAAAACGCTTAAAAATACAATCAGGCAGGTTTGGGACCTTGTAGGTTCCATCTTGGTGTAGTGGATAAATCCGTTGCCCTGAATTAATATCTCTCCGGAGGTTGTGGGTTCGATCCTCGCATTGGGGCAGGGCAGTTTTCGTTTCGGGACGAATTATGTAAAGGACCTGCTTTGCCTCCATAAATGGTAGCTAAATGAGTACTAGGAGATTCCTAATAGGGAGTTGGGGGGGACCGTACTTGAAATAAGCCGTCAGACTTTGAGCGTAATCCCTGGCCCAGCCGAAAACAATTATACTGTATTATTTTTACTTTATGGGAATGTACATAATCAAAACACCAATTAGGGGGGGGGGGGGGGGGGGGGGTGGTAACAACAACCCCCCCCCCCCCCCCCCCCCCCACTTATTTTTTCTTAATTTGCAGTCCTATATGTAAGACACAGAAGTTGCAATAACCTTTAAAGAGTGAGTAAAATGGAGTTTTCTCAAATTACTTGCAAACCTTTTCTACTTCGATGCTCTTTAAAATCATGTAATAAAATTGAAGAAATTCCACCAAAATAATTTTTAAGAAATTTGTTCTAAGACAGTGGCCTCCGGATTTCTTCTACAACGAAATAATAACAATTAATATCCAGAAAATTGTCAATAAATCAGAATTATAACTATATACGTCATTGTTCATAAAATAGCACTTTATAGCGTTTAAAGAGCTAAGCTAAAGAGCTTTAAAGGGCTACTGTCCGGGAGGCTACTGCCTAGGGGGCTACTGTCCGGAGGTCTACTGTAAGGGGACTACTGTCCGGGGTTTGGGCTACCGCCTGGGGGCTACTGTCAGGATGATACTGTCCGGGGTCTTCTGTCCGGGGTCTACTGTCCGGGTAGCTACTGTCCGGGTGGCTACTGTCCGGGAGGCTACTGTCTGTCCGATCGGGCTACCGTCTGGGGGGCTACTGTCCGGGTGGGCTATCGTCTGGGGGCTACTGTCCGGGGGCAACTGTCCGGGGGGCTACTTTCCGGGGGCTATTGCCCTTACACTTATGAAATTACCTTTCATATAAATCAAAAATTACAAAAAAACGGATAATTAAATGGGGTGATAGTAGTATTTATCTTCCCGCGTAAAACTGTATGGGTTGGTTTTGGTGCCGGACAGGAAGCACACCACCACGCTAACATTATATATACGGGGATCGGGGTCGAGGTCGGGGACGGCGTCGGGGTCGGGGTCGGGGACGGCGTCGGGGTCGGGGTCGGGGTCGGGGACGGGGTCGGGGTCGGGGTCGGGGTCGGGGTCGGGGTCGGGGACGGCGTCGGGGTCGGGGTCGGGGTCGGGGTCGGGGTCGGGGTCGGGGACGGGGTCGGGGTCAGGGTCGGGATCGGGGTCACGGTCGGGGTCGGGATCGGGATCGGAGTCGGGGTCGGGATTTTTCGGGGTCGCTGATTTCATATTTCATTTCCAATGTCAGTTTAATATTTCGTATACTCTAGTCTGTCCGTCTGTCGGTTGTCTAGGTCTGTCTGTCTTATATTTTGACATACAGATATTCCACGATAACTCGAGAACCAAAAGAGACCTCTCTAAGCCGTTTTCCGAGTTGATATCCACATTAAGTTCTACTCTAGATGCAATAAATATCAAATTTATGAAATTTTGATCAAAATTTTAATCTAACAAATATATGAAATTAACATGTTTTGAATTCCAGTCTAAAACAGTGAATTTTGGAAATGCTTCGCCGACAAAACTGTTAACATGAGCAAATGTGAAAATGCAACATGAACTCTTATTTTAATGATTAATTATTAATTTATTATTGATTTATTTATATTATTTATTATTGATTAATTAATTAATTCGATTAACCTGGTTATTTTTCCGTTAAAAACGATCGAATTTACTTACTTACTGCCTTACTAAAACGAGGCCATAGAATATAATAATAATATAATAGAATAGAGTAATACAAAATCATCTGGATAAATGGCGCCTTATCTTAGAAGAAGCAGCTGCTTTGAGAAATACTTTTTATTTTTTTTAATATTTTTTTTATTCTTTTTGCTACTATTATTTTTTCTGAAAAATCTTATTACGGGGGGGGGGGGGGGGGGGAAGGACCACGCTACGCCTCTGGTTGTCGGATGTCGGCGTATCGTTGGGGTAAAGCAAGGCTGTATTTGGGTAAAACCAGCTGGCCTCAACTGTGATCGGAGATCATGAGACAGTTGATAATATGAGTAGACCCATGTGCCATGTGATACAAAACGTGCTGAATGGGAAATGAAGAATGAGAACACCGAACGAAATGGAAAACGTGCTAGACCGTGGAGACATCGGTATGTAAATAATGCACTTTGGTAAACAATTAGTTTCATTACAGGAAGTGGTAGCCAAAGTGTAGTTCCCTTAGTAATAGAGTGAATCGTCCACACTATCTGATACCAAGCTTTATTCTGGGCGTCTAAAATTTCTTGATTACATTAACAAGAATTTAAGGAATCTAACTTAGTTGAAATATTCGCGTGAATAAACATTCGGATAACGAGTAAATAAATGTTCACCCTCTCCCAACCTTCAACTGACCAAGATAGTTGGACACACCACACCCACTCACAGACATAAAATCAATAAATGAAATAAGATTAATTATTTAATAATACATTTTGATCGATATTGTCAAGTCCCGCCCAACCACTCGGTCACTTAAAAACATCGCAATTCGTGGAATCTTGGGCAAATAACCAAGAAATCAATGACGCTACACAAGTAGCTATTTGACATAGCTATCGACGTAAGCGGCTATAATTATTAGAGATTTGAATAGAAAATTTAAAATGACGCATTGTAAATATTTTCTACATAAAGGCGTGATTAGTGGTATACCACTAAACGACAATTAATACACGAATGGTATTAGAGGTATAAATGATTAATGGGAATGCTACTCAGCTAACACGTTCGTGGGGCCTTCGCGCAGCACGACAGCCTATATTAGAAAGTACATTATAGTAATCTCTATTAGATATACGAAATCCAAAATATATATGAGTGAAGGCGATGCTATCAGTTTGCGATAAACTAGTTGTAAAAACAGAGATCAGTTTGCCCTTACACACTTTAACTGTCATTTGTGAACCTTCTAACTAGGGCTATTTAAGTTAATATGACAATTTTAGTTTTACAATACTCTTCTCCTTCATTAGCCTCGTTGCGCTCGTCTTGTCTTACAATAATTTTCATAAACGGAAACTAACGACCTTTATAACTATGCAAAGTCTCGAAACTGTGAGAGTAACTGCTGATTTATGGCAGATGGATACTCGTATCCACTGTAAACTCGTTGCGTTCGTTCGTTTTTTTTTTTACCAAACTTCAGATTCTTTCTAAACTCTTACCGGACTACATACATACCAAGTTTTGTTTAATTTCATCAAGGAATAACCGAGTTATTAGCGATCAAAAATTTACGACGACAGACGACTGACGACGACAGACAACTCGTTAATGGCACCCATATGCTAAGGCTTCTCTCACTTCATGGCTCGCCCCACAATTAATCATCTGACCTACTTTTCAGTTGTGACAGGGGACAAGAGTTCTTTGTAACACTTGTGACTCGTATCTTAAGATCTACGCCCTATAAACAGTAATAGAAATACAATGTTGCGTTGTGCTGAAAGCTGAAATGCTGTACTGCTTTATTAGGAAAACAATGAAAAATTGCATTTGATTTTGGTTGCGAGTATTGAGTTTGAGTTTTGCCAGATTTAGCACTTATTGAGTGCGAACGAAGCGAGTGCTAAGGTATTATGCCAACAATACCCGATACAGGACGCAATGCTAAAGGGCAATATCTAAATTCCCAAACAATTTATCATCAAATGATTACCTTATTCCGAGTAGACCAGCTCCATAGGCCATATTATAATTTACAATTGTAATTCGCCCAGCAGGGATATTAAATATAAATGTCTGTCAATAGGCACCGGCACCACCACCACCCCCCCCCCCCCCCCCCCCCCCCTCTCTTGGGCCCTGTAGATTTGTGGCACGGTGGGATTTCCAATTAAAGTTAATTCATTTAGAGATAACTGATTTGAAAACATCCCCGGGATGCCAGAAAGCTCTATATCTTAAGTACGTCCAGCCATCTAATACTAAAGTATAGCTAAATCTCTGATACGTTATTAAAACGTTTATTAGATTCTAGACATTTACTACTGATTTGAGGCTAATGAAAAAATACAAATGATATCCAGTTGGTGTCTCAAGTGTTGCAGTGAGACCGTTTGAACTGCAGCCATTATCAGGAAATTAACTCATCTGGATTGCAGGACGCGGACAAGAAGTCAAAATGTCAGGCCGGTAATAAGATGCGAATAGGCTTGGATAACGATAATAGAACGCGCAACAATTCAACTATCTAATAAATAGTCAGCAGTACATTAGATACGTCGCCAACAGCTATTCAGCTAATAGGAATATCAGGGGGCGGGCAGGGTAGATAAATAGGCATGCCCGCGTCGCAACCAATGATTACAAATCCTATCGAGATTACCATCAAACTGCCTCGATTCCGTCGACGGGTGTTACATTGAATGCATGAACGGGAATATGACGGATGTTAACAAAATTAATCCCATCAGACGTTGATAAATAAACCTTGAAGTGCGACAAGACAACCCGACGTAATATTCATGTGCGCGATAAAGTTTATTTATAATTATTGCCAAGTAATCGGCAACAGGTGAAAGCATTGCCGTTCGTTAATTCGGTACATACAAGCTTGCAAGCCTCGATGTATCACAATAAACAAACAGTGACTAATTCTTAAAGACATTGAAGCAACAAGGAAAATTGTAGAATTATCTGGAGTGTCGGTCATTTTGCCAGATATGTTTTTAGATCTCAGGAGAACGATACCGCCGAGCAGAACAGATTTACAGTGGCGGGCTATAATATATTATACAAAAATTGAATAAGATAGAAGACATACCGTATTTACTCGAATAAGAGCCCACCCTCGAATAAATGCCCCCTCGAATTAACGCCCCCCTTACCATCAAATTAACAACTTAAACGCCTTCCCCGAATAAACGCCGCGGCGTTTATTAATATTAATACTGTATTAAACATTGGTATTCCAGTTCAGAAGGGCCTGATAAATACATAAAATCATACTTTAGGTTCCAAATAGGGTTAGACGGAGGGTTCCCAGTTAGGTTTAAGGAGACTTTTTGTCTAGGGTTTCGATGGCCGAGTCAAGAAGTAAACCCAGAAATAACAAGTGTATGTGTACTGTGTAGGCTGGCCCTATTTTTTATTAGGGTTTTATTACATTCAAAATGCTGAAAATCTAGAACATAAACGCCCAAACTAGAACCACACAATTTGTAACTTAAACGTCTTCCCCGAATAACCGAATAAACGCCCTCCTCGAATAAACGCCTTCCCCGAATAAACGCCTTCCCCGAATAAACGCCTTCCCCGAATAAACGCCTTCCCCGAATAAACGCCTTCCCCGAATAAACGCCTTCCCCGAATAAACGCCAAACGCCTTCCCCGAATAAACGCCTTCCCCGAATAAACGCCTTCCCCGAATAAACGCCTTCACCTCGAATAAACGCCAAACGCCTTCCCCGAATAAACGCCTTCCCCGAATAAACGCCTTCCCCGAATAAACGCCTTCCCCGAATAAACGCCAAACGCCTTCCCCGAATAAACGCCTTCCCCGAATAAACGCCTTCCCCGAATAAACGCCTTCCCCGAATAAACGCCAAACGCCTTCCCCGAATAAACGCCTTCCCCGAATAAACGCCTTCCCCGAATAAACGCCAAACGCCTACCCCGAATAAACGCCTTCCCCGAATAAACGCCTTCCCCGAATAAACGCCTTCCCCGAATAAACGCCAAACGCCTTCCCCGAATAAACGCCTTCCCCGAATAAACGCCTTCCCCGAATAAACGCCTTCCCCGAATAAACGCCAAACGCCTTCCCCGAATAAACGCCTTCCCCGAATAAACGCCTTCCCCGAATAAACGCCAAACGCCTACCCCGAATAAACGCCTTCCCCGAATAAACGCCTTCCCCGAATGAACGCCAAACGCCTTCCCCGAATAAACGCCTTCCCCGAATAAACGCTAAACGCCTACCCCGAATAAACGCCCTCCCCGAATAAACGCCTACCCAATTGGCTATTTATCAACTTAAACGCCCAGGCTCTTATTCGAGTAAATACGGTACTCCGATATATTTAACGACTATTTCACACTCATATTCATATTGTGGTATGTAT
>JAUCBJ010007626.1:0-39811 GCA_032718475.1 Nemertoderma westbladi
TATTTTCAAAAATAATACAGGTCTTAACCCTATTAGTACCGGGCTATAAAATGTTGTACAAATACCGGGGAGGGGTCATATTGACCCCCCCCTCTAAAATCTACAAATATTTACGAAAACGTCTGATTTTTTGTTTGTACGTAGGTATCACTTGTCTGGATCCGACCACAAAAAAAAATTTTCGAAAAAATGTACTGGGGTGGTTATATTGCAGCACCAAAATTACAAGTAGTGCACAATTTTCACCAAATTTGAAAGTTCCATTTTCGGCTAATTATTTTTCAATACAGGTTTTCTGGGGTGCAAAATACATTGGAAAATATTAAAAAATGATATGATTACTATAAATGGCTGTTTAGTCCTTTCTGCGTAGGAAAAAAATGAAAAAAACAAGTAACCAGCACTTTTCAGTTAGAACACAAAATTTTTAATTAACTTATACGATGCAATAAATTCACATTTTCAGGTTTTCGAGGGCGCTGATTCTAATGGAATACATTTCTAATATGCCAGATCATTGCTACTTGTATTTTTCGGCGTAATTTGTCAAATTTTGGTGCTAGCACCAAATTTCGTACCCATCACCAAAAAGTACAAGTTTGCGATGTCCAGTGCTGTTTTTATTGATTCCATCGGATTCAGGACCCTCATAAACCCGTATAACGCAAGAAACAAGGTGATACTATCTACTTATCAATTTGCATATTTTCCAAAATTTGGTGCTGGCACAACAATTTTCACCCACCGGCGAAAAATACAAGTTTGAGAACTCTTATGAAATTTTTACTGATTCCATTGAATTTAGAACCATCACAAACCCGTATAACGCAAGAAACAAGGTGACACAATCAATTGATATATTTGATGGTTTTCAAAATTTGGTGCTAGCACCACATTTTGCACCCACATCCGAAAAATACAAGTTTGAGATGTCTAGTTCGATAATTATATTTTCCATTGAATTCAGAACAGCCATAAACCTCTAAAACGCAAGAAATAAATTGTCACAAGCAATTTTATCTATTGAATGGATTTTCAAAATTTCGTGCTAGCACCAAAATTTGCACACAGCACCGAAAAATACAAGTTTGATACGCTTGGTGCAACTCGTATATATTTCATCGAATCCAGAAACTCAAAAAACCCCAATTGCGTAAAAAAACAAGTTTCAAACGATCAATTTACAAAATTGACTTATTTCAAAATTTGGTGCTGGCACCAAAATTTGGCACCCACCGAAAAAAACAAGTTTGAAATTTCTAAATCAATTTATATGAATTCCATCAAATTTCTAACTCCAAAAAACCGGTGTAAATCAAAAATAGAGATGTTACAATTCATATTTAATGAAATGTAATTTTCAAAAAACGTTTCAAAAAAAGTGCCAAAAGTAGGGTTAAAAAATGGTGCTATAACTCGAAAAGTACCCAATATTTTTGAAAACGGTTTTCACTACCAGGAAGACAATAGATTTTTAGGAAAAGTCATAAAATTTCAGATTCACAACTGCGTTTGTTTCAGAATTATAATAAAAAAACCACGGGGGGGGTCATATTGACCCCCCCCCGGGTTTAATAGGGTTAAACTGGAAAATAGCCTAAATTCGGTTTATTGATTGGTTAATTAGCCGGTGGGTAACTACTGTACAGTACAGTACAATTAAATAAAAAATTACGGTCAAGGTTGAGTAACTATGGAAATGTTCGTATACGTGTAGCTGGAAACGTGGCGGAATTTCAACACGTATCCTACTGCTTGGTTTGATGATTTGGCGACAGCAGTTGTGGAGTTGGCAATCAATATAATATCTGCATGATGCGTGTAGTTGGTGGCTACGTTGTCAGCATATACAGTATACTGTGGTTGGTTGCGTGGCAGTGGTGGTAACGTGGTGAAAAGGTGAATAACCGTAGGGTTAGGCAAACATCGCCGTTGATTGGTTGGGTGGTTGGGTGGGTAACAGCTGTGGATTGAGTAGCGATGGGATGGGGGCTAGCCACGCATTGTGAGGTTAGGCTATGTGAAGATGAATATGAAAAATACTGGTTGCTGAAAAATTGCGATTTGAAAAATAGTAGAAGTTACCTGATGCTAAGTGTAGACACCCGAACACCTGTAAAATAAAGGCTTATGATTGGATGCAGTACTAGCGTTGGGGGACTAATAACGCCTCTAGCGGAATAAGCGGGAACTTGAGAAGTTACCATGGTTACGGATGAAATGCTGTCATCTGATTGGTTGAAATAATAACGACCACCGCAAAAGGATGAAATGGAGGCTTCTGATTGGCTGCAGTACCAGAAATGGATGGTAATGATGGGCTACGGGTGACCATGTGCCCGTGTCATAGCATTGTATACTACTTTCGATATTTCGTTGGGATCCCGGTTTTTCGGTTTTTTTTTAAATATTAGTTCATTGATGAAGCCAGAAGTCTTCCGATTGTTTAAATATAAAATCTGATTTAAATAAAAAAATCTGATTTAAATAAGAAAAAAGTGATTTAAATGGGTGACTACAAAACAAAGACCAAAGACCTAAATAATAAAGACCTGCAATGTCCTGCAAAACGGAGGCGATTTTGTTCTAGTGTCAAGCTTGGGGGAACCAATGAGACACCTCCAATGTTATATAGTGTCTGGTTGGAGATGTGTGCATTGTACATGACACAATGTACCCGGCGTAGCATTCTTGTGAATGTGCCATCCAGAGATTTGGTGTCCTCAGCAGTTAGAGCCCAACATGGACTCTCATAGAGAGGTACTGGAACTACTGCTGCTCTAAATAATCGGACCTTAAGTTTCCGATTAATTCTCGGTGACTTCCAAATCCTGCAAAGCATATTCAAGGCTGCCAAATGCTTTCCCTTACGTATTCGAAGGTCCTCATCTGACTTCCGGATCCATGATCCCAGGTAACAGAAGTCGTCCACATGCTCAAGCATACCATCCTTTGAGCTTATGCTCATCCGATCAGAGACTTGCTGAGGACTTTCTAAGTTAACTGTCAAAATTTTGGTCTTTCTGGAGTTAATAAAAAGACCAACACTAGAAGCAGCATGTTGTAATGAGCTGAGGAGCCGTTGGGCTCCCTCTAGTGATTCTGAGAGTACTCCTAAGTCATCAGCAAAGTCTAGATCAGTTAGGTACTTGGCAGGATTTCCTCGACTTCTGGAGCCAGTAGGTGGAGTTATCATCACCCCATCATCATTATGATGATCTAAGGACGTGCGTAGAACATAGTCAACCACAATTATGAACAAGAATGGTGCAAGTGTGTCTCCCTGGAGGACGTCCCATTACACTTCAAATGGTTCTGTGTCAGCATCAACAGTAGACACAAATGTTGTCGAACCATCGTATACTGATCTGATTGCTGCAATAATTTCATCAGGAATCATACGTGAGCGAGAGACTGAATCAAAGGCCTTGAAGAAGTCAACAAAGATAACAGCCAGATGCCTATCTTTCTTTTTTGATAACTCTTCAATTATCCTTCGGGTATCCTATGGGCTCCATGGTCCCACGAATGCCGAATTGGCCGAATGCCAAAATAAGGATCACGAGACGAATTACAGAAATGCTGAAATGTTTGATCCTGTTTAAACACTTAGTTAGTAGGCCTACAACATGAATAAACCCTGCAGTTAGTCGTATAATAATACTGTTCGGGTTTGCAATTAGCACAACATTAATTTGTCCATGCAGTTAGGTGTATAATAATACTGTTCGGGTTTGCAGTTAGCACAACATTAATTAGACCTTGCAGTTAGGTGTATAGTAATACTGTTCAGGTTTGCAGTTAGTACAACATTAATAGACAATGCAGTTAGGGCTATGGTATATGTGTAGTCTTTACCACCCTTGTACTCTAGCGACCTTCCAGATAATTTGTTAGTTAGGTGTATAGTTGATTTGCATGCGTCTGGAACAGTTAGCACTTTGGACGAAAAAGAGCACGTTAGCGTTTCAAGTGGTTTGCCGGTATACGTGTGTGTGTGTGTGTGTACGTGTGTGTGTGTGTGTGTGTGTGTGTGTGTGTGTGTGTGTGTGTGTGTACGTGTGTGTGTGTGTGTGTGTGTGTGTGTAGGTGTTTGTGTGTGTACGTGTGTGTGTGTGTGTGTGGGGGTGTGTGTGTGTGTGTGGTGTATGTACATATAACTTTACAACAGTTGGGAATGCATTCCTTTCACCTGAGCTGAGCTGAACATCCACCAGAGTTAAATATACCAGTCATCTCCCATGAAGGTAGGTAGGTAGGTAGGTACTCACTCTAACGTAATAAACATTATGTAATCTTATCTGAGAACGCTGGTCAACGTTGTCTGATTGGTCAGTTTGTCTATTGGATATATGTAATAACTGTTAATTCCCAATGTCCTCTCAGTCTTCATATTACACTCATTGTTATACACCTACCTGAGTTCAGTACAGTAGTACACCATTTCCCGGAATATAGTGTCGTTATTCAGCTACACCCCCCCCCCCAAAAAAAAATTTTTTTTTGTAAAATCTGAATTGGATTGCATGAAATTTGACCCTCGTGGGTTGGGTGGGTGAGTCCAAATTTTTTTGGTCTCATTTTTTTAGCTAAAAAAAAGCGTCTAAAAAAGGTGCCTCGGTCGTTATTGCACCAGTTATACTGCAGTTATTCTTCAACGTTATTGTGATGTGTTTGTACGGATTGAAATTGCTTATATTTAATTATAATTCTGTTGACACTTAATAGTTGACACTTAATATAAGTAGACATCTGCTTATATTTAATTATAATTCTGGTGACATTTAATAGTTGACACTTAATAGAAGTTTATGTCACATGCTGCACAAAGGGCCTAATTTTAATAATGAGGATGACACTACAATTTTCAGGAGGGTTTTCAGGTTTGCTGTTTGTGTTTTTTGTGTAATTTATGTGCTGGTTTTCCTGTAAACAGTATTGTTACTTTAGGCACTACCCCCCTTAGACTGATTGTTACTGTCAGTATTGTTACGCTAGTCTGTTGATCCACTAGCTCATATATAAACCATATAAGTTTACCGTATTAGGTCCATTGGCGATAGTTAGGATTCGCTGCGCGGGAATTGTTTTCCCGTGAGTTTGGTCTGTCACCGTAGACTGTACATCTGCCTCACCGGTTAGAGGCCGGGTATCCTGTTTTGTCTAGTTCACCCGGGCATTTTGACTCGCCCATGTATTAGAATAGACACCAGGCTCCGTTCCTCGCCAGTAGTAGTTTGCGTATTTAGTATCTGTTAATTTAGACACCCTGGAATGGGATTTATTGTCAGATACTGTACGAGCCCGTATACTCTACTAGATCTTACAGTAAGATACATCGTTACTAGGATCCGGTAGGCGGTATACTACTGGACTTTTCATACAGAAATAGTAGTGCCAGATTTCTGGCGTTTGTTAAAAACAATGAACAGCGGAACGATGCCGATCAGCCGATCTGGAGTGCCGGATCAGAAAGAAGGCGACGGAGTCTATTAAATTGAAACCCTGTATCGATCGCGACCCGGGACGATGTCGGCGGAGTCTATTAAACCCAGGACGGTGACAGCAGGCTGGCGGAGCCTATTAAACCCGGAACGATGGCAACGAAGTTTATTAAACCCGGGAAGATGACAGTGGAGTCTATTAAACCCGGGTCGATGCGACGACTGGACGGAGTCTATTAAACCCGGGACGATGATGGCTGAATCTATTAAACCTAAAACGATGGCATCGATTCTGAGTCTATTAAACATTTTACTGGTTTGTGAGATCGACCTGCCAATACTAACTACTGCTTTCTCTGAATTCCTAGTAATATATTTTGATCTTAATAATTATTATTCAACCAACATCAATTATTTTAAAGGCCAAAAAGTCTTGTCAATGTATAAAAATGGTAAAGACTAAATAGCTTAGAATTATAATTAATTTTGTTGTTTATACTGTTATAATTATTTATACTGTAAAGGAATTATATCTTTTGGCAGTCTACCGTACTGTATGAGCGACCATGATGATAAAAGGAAACGTTGCCGAAATATTTTCACTTAATTGCAGATAGAAGGGGGGGGGGGGGGGGTCTTTAGATGCAATCAAAATTCTTTGATCAGGCAATGCAACGAAACCTGTAAGTTAGAAATGCATGGTCCCAATATTTGCAAAATAATTACAAAGTCCTACATTTTTTTGCATGAGATACTAACAACCCGTGACTAACCACAACAATCGTACTATATAGTACAGTAGCCTGTCGTATTCGCCCAAATATGTGAAAGAGCATAGAGACAACAAAGAAACGTGAAAGTGATAGTCGGGAAGTCGGGGTCAGTAGTGAAACAACAGGAGAGCAACAAAGGTTAACTGTCTGTGTAACTTTCGATGTTCTCATAGGGGGAGAAAAGGCAATCGTCCAAACAACAGGAGAGCAACAAAGGTTAACTGTCTGTGTAACTTTCGATGTTTTCATAGGGGGAGAAAAGGCAACCGTCCAAACAACAGGAGAGCAACAAAGGTTAACTGTCTGTGTAACTTTCGATGTTCTCATAGGGGGAGAAAAGGCAACCGTCCAAACAACAGGAGAGCAACAAAGGTTAACTGTCTGTGTAACTTACGATGTTCTCATAGGGGGAGAAAAGGCAACCGTCCAAACAACAGGAGAGCAACAAAGGTTAACTGTCTGTGTAACTTTCGATGTTCTCATAGGGGGAGAAAAGGCAACCGTCCAAACAACAGGAGAGCAACAAAGGTTAACTGTCTGTGTAACTTTCGATGTTCTCATAGGGGGAGAAAAGGCAACCGTCCAAACAACAGGAGAGCAACAAAGGTTAACTGTCTGTGTAACTTTCGATGTTCTCATAGGGGGAGAAAAGGCAACCGTCCAAACAACAGGAGAGCAACAAAGGTTAACTGTCTGTGTAACTTTCGATGTTCTCATAGGGGGAGAAAAGGCAACCGTCCAAACAACAGGAGAGCAACAAAGGTTAACTGTCTGTGTAACTTTCGATGTTCTCATAGGGGGAGAAAAGGCAACCGTCCAAACAACAGGAGAGCAACAAAGGTTAACTGTCTGTGTAACTTTCGATGTTCTCATAAGGGGAGAAAAGGCAACCGTCCAAACAACAGGAGAGCAACAAAGGTTAACTGTCTGTGTAACTTTCGATGTTCTCATAGGGGAAGAAAAGGCAACCGTCCAAACAACAGGAGAGCAACAAAGGTTAACTGTCTGTGTAACTTTCGATGTTCTCATAGGGGGAGAAAAGGCAACCGTCCAAACAACAGGAGAGCAACAAAGGTTAACTGTCTGTGTAACTTTCGATGTTCTCATAGGGGGAGAAAAGGCAACCGTCCAAACAACAGGAGAGCAACAAAGGTTAACTGTCTGTGTAACTTTCGATGTTCTCATAGGGGGAGAAAAGGCAACCGTCCAAACAACAGGAGAGCAACAAAGGTTAACTGTCTGTGTAACTTTCGATGTTCTCATAGGGGGAGAAAAGGCAACCGTCCAAACAACAGGAGAGCAACAAAGGTTAACTGTCTGTGTAACTTTCGATGTTCTCATAGGGGGAGAAAAGGCAACCTTCCAAACAACAGGAGAGCAACAAAGGTTAACTGTCTGTGTAACTTTCGAAGTTCTCATAGGGGGAGAAAAGGCAACCGTCCAAACAACAGGAGAGCAACAAAGGTTAACTGTCTGTGTAACTTTCGATGTTCTCATAGGGGGAGAAAAGGCAACCGTCCAAACAACAGGAGAGCAACAAAGGTTAACTGTCTGTGTAACTTTCGATGTTACCATAGGGGGAGAAAAGGCAACCGTCCAAACAACAGGAGAGCAACAAAGGTTAACTGTCTGTGTAACTTTCGATGTTCTCATAGGGGGAGAAAAGGCAACCGTCCAAACAACAGGAGAGCAACAAAGGTTAACTTTCTGTGTAACTTTCGATGTTCTCATAGGGGGAGAAAAGGCAACCGTCCAAACAACAGGAGAGCAACAAAGGTTAACTGTCTGTGTAACTTTCGATGTTCTCATAGGGGGAGAAAAGAGGAATTCTGTATCCCAATTTATTTGAAAGAACTCTAATTTCAGCGCAGATTTATTCATCTTCGAAAAATTAAACCTAGGTTGTGATGCGAAGGAATTGCTGGCATGTGGCGCTGACAAAACCAAGGAAAACGAAAAACCGTCATGATCACTATTACCAATAGCAGGTTCACATACTAAGTCTGACACTAATAGATGACACTAGTGCACAGTAAAAGATCTAATGTTCGAGATTTGCGCGTTGGAAAGTCAACTAGTTGACACAGGTTTGACGCAGAGACTGCATTGATAAATAAATCGCACTATAGATAGATAGATAGATTTATTTATACATTATGTAAAAACAATAACAAATACACCAAACAATGTACCGGTATAAAGGTATTGTCCAACATAACATATAGGATTACCCCTAAAGCTTTGCAGCTTATTTCCAAGGGGGTCCTTTATGTTACTTGGTTACAAATACAATATTACACTACGCTAACCTAAAACCAATATAAAACGTAATTACACTATGTACATGTACAACTTTACCGAGAGCGTGACAATGCCCGACTCAACGATAAAGATGTAATGCTCAGAACAATTTATTATAAAACGTAATTACAGTATAAATAGTAAATAATTAATAAACTAATAACTTACTGTAGGACTATTGTACCTATTTTTACATTGCACACGGAGATGAGATTTAACTGCAGATTTAAAAGAATGTTGATTATTTAGGTTTTTAATTTCATTAGGCAGAGCGTTCCAATTTTTTATGCCGTTAAAAAAGAAAGTATCAGATTCGAAGGATTTACAATTCGGGAGATAGAAGTTTGAAGCACTAGCTCTGGTACTGTAAGAGTGTGTATCGCGTACTCTGTTGAATTTTTGTTTTAGGTAATTGGGACATTTACCATTATACACTTTATGCACATGGTTAAGGCGTAGCTGCTTAACTCTACAATCTAAGTTAAGTAGTCCAGATTCAGAAAAGTCATCTGGAGTTAGGTGGTGCCTAGGTTTGTAGTCTTTAATAAATCGTACTACTTTATTCTGAGCTACTTGTAATTTACATTTAAGCAGTTTGGTTAAGCCTTCATACCAAGAAGAGCAAGCATAGTCCATGTGACACTGTATTAAAGAAGAGCAAAGTAACTTGCGGGAGTCGGTGTTCAAACTATTTTTATTTCTGTATAGAAACCTAAGCCTACTGTTAACTTTCGAGAAAATATTTTTCACTGTACTTTCTCCTGATAAGCAGTTATCCAATGTGGCGCCTAAATATTTAACTTCCTTTTTATTTTCAATCTTATGTCCATTACTAGTGACTTCAAACTTAGTTACCTTCTTTAACTTTCTTTTGGAACCAAACAAAATACTTTCAGTTTTACCGTAGTGAATGGATAGCTTATTATCAACCAACCACTCATTACAGGATTCTAGAACTGCACTTAACTTTTGGGAAATATGGATAGGATCTTTATGAGAGAAAATAAGAGCACTGTCGTCGGCATATAAAATGAGTTTAAAATCGGGATCTATACTACTTATCATATCATTTACATAGCATACAAAAAGCAGAGGACCTAATATACTACCTTGCGGTACACCACAGGTAATCTCTTGTACAGTAGACAGCGATTTGCTAATGACTACAGTTTGACCTCTGTCTGACAGGTAGGACTTGAACCAGTCTATAGAACCTACACCCATCAGGCCTAACTTACCAAGCAGAATTTCGTGATCTACAGTATCGAAAGCCTTCAATACACACTGTGTAGTGTGTATTGTGTATGTACCCAATATTAGTCCAGTCAATGTCACCAACGTTAAAGTCACCTAATACGTACACAGGGTAGTCAATTTCAGACAAAAATATAAGCAATTCGTTAAGTAGTTTTAAATAAGCATACATTGCATTCCTATCACTATGGCAGGTTTCAGGAGGGTGATATAAAGATGCAATTCTAAATTTATCATGAACAAACGTATCAAACGCGACACATTCAATATTGTGAAACTTTGGAGGTATAAATACTTTGGCCGGGTGTAGTGTGACTCGACAGGCAAGCATTACACCACCTCCATAACCGCAGTCTGAACCGCGGTCCCATCGGAATATTTCATATTCCTTTACCTGTTCATTAGTTCATTACCTGTTATTAACGAATTTACATCATCGTTCTTTAGAAAAGTTTCACAAATTCCCACTATATCGTGGTTAGATAATATAACTTGCACTTCTGCACGTTTACTTTCGTCATGTACAGATTGTGCATTAGCAACTACTACTAGGATCGGCATGCTGCATTGCAGCTGCATTTTTAAGAATGCTGTGCCGGCTTGTCAACAAAATTGCACCGCCACAACTCCCTATCACCCATGACATTTGCTAGATCATCCGCATCTTTAAGGCCAGTGTCCTTTAAGATGCGTCTCAAGAAAGTAATGGGCTGTCCACCATGCTTATTCACTCCATGAGGCTGCCAAAGTACAAGATTATGCACTGGCTGGTCCTCACGGCGAAAGCAATGTCCTGCAAAGCGGAGGCGATTTTGTTCTAGTGTCAAGCTTGGGGGAACCAATGAGACACCTCCAATGTTATATAGTGTCTGGTTGGAGATGTGTGCATTGTACTTGACACAATGAACCCGGCGTAGCATTCTTGTGAATGTGCCATCCAGAGATTTGGTGTCCTCAGCAGTTAGAGCCCAGCATGGACTCCCGTAGAGGAGTACTGGAACTACTGCTGCTCTAAATAATCGGACCTTAAGTTTCCGATTAATTCTCGGTGATTTCCAAATCCTGGAAAGCCTATTCAAGGCTGTCCATGCCTTTCCCTTACGTATTCGAAGGTCCTCACCTGACTTCCGGATCCATGATCCCAGGTAAGAGAAGTCGTCCACATGCTCAAGCATACCATCCTTTGAGCTTATGCTCATCCGACCAGAGACTTGCTGAGGACTTTCAAAGTTAACAGTCAGAATTTTGGTCTTTCTGGAGTTAATAAAAAGACCAACACTAGAAGCAGCATGTTCTAATGAGCTGAGGAGCCGTTGGGCTCCCTCTAATGATTCTGAGAGTACTCCTAAGTCATCAGCAAAGTCTAGATCAGTTAGGTACTTGGCAGGATTTCCTCGACTTCTGGAGCCAGTAGGTGGAGTTATCATCACCCCATCATCATTATGATGATCTAAGGACATGCGTAGAACATAGTCAACCACAATAATGAACAAGAATGGTGCAAGTGTGTCTCCTTGGAGGACGCCCCATAACACTTCAAATGGTTCTGTGTCACCGTCAACAGTAGACACAAATGTTGTCGAACCATCGTATACTGATCTGATTGCTGCAATAATTTCATCAGGAATCCCATATAATGAAAGTATGCTGAACATACGTGAGCGAGAGACTGAATCAAAGGCCTTGAAGAAGTCAACAAAGATAACAGCCAGATGCCTGTCTTTCTTTTTTGATAATTCTTCAATTATTATTATTCAATTATTAAAGTGCCAAAATGGGCTCCATGGTCCCACGACCTTTACGGAACCCATTCTGATTTCCACGGAGCAGTCTCTCAATGGGATCCCTGATGCGATTTAATAGAATCCTATTGTATAGCTTTGCAGCAATCGAGATCAATGAGATTCCCCGAAAAGAACCATAGAGTGTTAGGTTGCCCTTCTTGGGAACTGGCACCAACTTATTTGTTTTCATTTCTTGTGGGACTCTTGTTGTTCGGTACATGTCTACTATGATGGGATAGATGAGCTTTAAACATTCAGGTATTTTTTTTGCATTAGCAAAATAACATGATAATTTAGCAATATCAATATCGCTATTGTTATTACGAGTGGTCAAAGTTTCATTAAGAAGGGTGGTTTTGTTAGATAAGTTTACTACTGGGTTACCTACTAATTGTTTTCCGCTGTAGCGCGTACTACTGTTGCCGGGTTCTGAAACCTTGGTCCGATAATTGGTGTGCGGAAGTTATTTTTCTGACGTTGAGTGTCGAGTTTTCCAGATGCGGTGTCATAGTCGGCCTCAGAAATCGCTACAACGTAACGCCAATCAATTTTCCCCTCAGAGTTCGCGCGACGTAGGACGTAACGATCAGCCCGATTATCATATACCACAAGAGTTCTAGGAGAATTATCCCGCAGGTTATTTATTGAGCGTTGAAGAATGTACTCGTAGAACGCTGCGATGCCGAATGGCTTCTGTCATGAGAGCGGGTCGGAGATAAACTCGATTAAACTCAGTCAAATTGCAAAGTAATTTTTTGCTTCTAAGAACAAACATTTGATCGGCAGTGGACTTTAATTCAACCTTTACTAATCTACGATACTTGGAAAAGGCAGGCTTCGGCAGACGACGCAATCCCATGATTTGAATATCTTGGCAGTTTATGGAATCGAGAAGTTTTCGGATCAGTTTAAAATCATCTTCGCCAGGTTGTCTATCCAATAATCCTTCCATGATAAATGATGAGCAGACATCTTCTGATTCCTTTTGCTGCTGGAAAGCATTGTCAACGGTCGTTGCAATTCTTTCATCCAGTGTCTGGGGAGGGTTGTTCGATTTCCCCTTAGTACCGGTATTCATGGTAGTTCGGGGTATAGACTGACTATGGTTGGAATTGGAACCCTTCTTCGGCCTAGGTTTACCTGTGACATTGTGCCAACTGGAAGCATCTTCGGGTCGCGTTTCGGAAGAGGTGCAATCATAGACATCACCTCTGCGAATGAAGTTATTAAGTTTATATATTTTCTCACACAGTAACTCGATAGTGGGTTCGGAGTCCGTAATGGGTTTCGCAGACGCCGACTTAGGGACTGAGGTGCTAACCGCCGATGGCGACTTGCACTCGACACAGAACCAGTTGGGTAATGTAAGGGAATTGAATCCGCTTACATCAATCAGGGATGGAGTGTTCAAAAACCATTCTCCAACTGATAAAGGCAAAGTTTCATCAGCTATTAAATTTTGAATCAATGCTCTGCTGTCTGGCCTGTTTCCATAATTAAATTGTCAACCTTAGCCAATCTGTCAGAATGTATATCCCACTTGCGTACAGTGGTCATCAAAAAACTACCTAGGCCAGAGTAACCTCCTTCAAATTTTAACCATCCGGAATGTATGTGTTGCTTTACCCAGTAAGCAACCGAGGGTGGACTCTCTATAGCCGAGGGGCACTTGTATAATAACTAATAATCACAAACCCCGTCCTCTTATAATATATAACTCTGTAGTAGTCAGTAGCAGTAGTAGTAATAGTAGTAGTATTAGTAGTATAAGTAGTAAGTAATAGTAAAGGAGATCGGTTTAAACCAAAGTGATAAAGTAACATTATTATATAACATAATCATATAGACAAAGTAGAATAAGATACAGATTCATAATTATTTTATCAAACTCATGTACTACTTACTTCAATGTGCCAATTGTAATAATAATTAAACATATTATTCCGATTAATCTGCGTTTGGCCCTATAAGATATTATACTGAAGTGTTTTATATCAATATATCCATGCGAGTAAACAAGAAGTGAAGTAAATGTTTATTATTATAGTTTTAGAAATTTAATTATATACCCAAGATAGTGAAATAGATAATATACAAGAAATTGCCATTTGATCAGATATATCAAAGCGGCGTCTTTAGTATAATACCGTACGTAATAGTATTAATTAACTCTGTTATACAATGTAAATATACTAAATCTATTTATAAATATATTATGAGCCCTACTTTGTATATTTCTCCTACAGGTAGACAATGTAGTATGTTAAAACTTGATATAATTTGGTATAATATATAACATATTACAAATAAGACTGAGGCAGCTAAACTATATTGCAAAGAAATCAAATATCCTAAAGTAATATACTAGACCCTCCCTCCACCCTATAAATAGTGTTCACCACCTACCCCACCCACCGCCCTTATTACTTCATAATAATGAAAGATAGTACTGGCGCTCCGGTCACTCCGTTCCCTCCGCTGGGGGGGTTAAGTTGTAGGTTTTGACACTATGCAAAATCCGAGCACAGAGTTAGAAGCGCATTGGATAGGCGAACATTTCTTGCAGTGAAAGTATTTCCATACCTATTATAGTTTTCGAGATAGTCAGACATGAGTAGCTAAAATTTGAATTTTTTTCGGTAAAGTCTGATTTCACCGGTACATGTCATCCGAAATATGGATTGTGATATATCGTCAGATGCGGGTCCACTAACTGTACATTCACATATTTTCAAGGAAAAAATTCGATCAAGGGTTTTCGAAATATTTTCGAATTACCGGAAGCAGACTTTGGACGACCATATCTCCGGTACCGGTAGGCCTATTGAGTCGAAATTTTTTTTAATCTACTTAGAACACTCCAGTTAATGTTTTTTACTTTGAAAGTTTTGCCCCAAAATGCTCAGAAGTAATTACGAAAAAACTGATCATTTTGCGATCATGATCTTTTGACCCCCTAGAATTGAACTTTTTTATGGTCAAATTTTAGCTACCCCCCCTAATTCGAGGGTGAGGAATCTTTTTGTAATGTTAAGTTTTTTCATACGGTGAACTCACAGGACTTGGTCTTCGAAATAAAACCGAAAATATGATCTTTCCTGATCATGGCCTGATCAAATCGCTTTTTGAAAATTTCGAAATGCCCAAAAGTTGCCCCTTCTTAATAGAAGTCGATTAGTAAAAAAAAAATCGGGGGTCTCAAACAAAGATTTCGAGAAAATCGGGAAAAACCGAAAAACATGATCTTTTATGATCAGGAAGCTGATCTCGAGAACCGGTTGACCGATCGAGCCAATTTTTTTTTTAATCAACTCAGAATAGACCATTGAACATTTCTTACAATGAATGTTTATTAGAAAAATGCTTAGATTCGATTTTAAATATACTGATCTTTTCGCGATCATGATCTTGAGTTTTGACCCACTAGACTTGAACTTTTTTATGCCCAAATTTTGGCTACCCCCCATAATTCGAGGGTGAGGAATCTTTTTGTGATGTTAAGTTTTTCCATACGGTGAACTCCCAGGACTTGGTCTTTGAAATAAAACCAAAAACACGATCTTTTCTGATCGCGGCCTGATCAAATCGCTTTTTGAAAATTTCGAAATGCTCAAAAGTTGCCCCTTCATCATAGAAGTCGATTCGTAAAAAAAAAATCGGGGGTCTCAAACAAAGTTTTCGAGAAAATGGGAAAAAACAGAAAAATATGATCTTTAATGATCAGGTATCAGATCTCGAGAACCGGTTGTCCGATCGAGCCAATTTTTTTTTTAATCGACTTAGGGCGGTGTTCTGAACGTTTCCTACAGTAATTGTTTATATCCAAAATGCTTAGTTACGATTTTACGAAGTCCGATCTTTGCGCGATCATGATCTTGCGTTTTGACCGGGAAGAATTCACTTTTTTTAAAATCTTTTAACGGGAATCATGACTAATGTGGGGTCGCTGAATCTTTTTGTGATGTTAAGTTTTTCGATTGGAGCAAGCCTTGAGTGTCCGATCCCTGATCAAAACTGATCTTTGCTGATCATGGTCAAGATCATGATCTGATCGCTCCAAAAAAAGTTTTTTTGAATGTAAACCCTATGCTGCCTATCGATTGGCGCCGGTCCCAAGTCCGTAGCATTAGCGGTTCTGGAGATTCCTGCATAGCAACGCGGTTGCTAGGGAAGCAGACTTTTTGACTCAAATTGGCCCTAGCCGGAGAACCGTAGACTTTTTTAACACATTATGTATGGCGAAAAGTCTTCTGGATAGATTTTGGGGGGGGGGGTCTAGGAACATCCTATTGTTCGTTTTCGCTTAGTTGCTGAGATCCTCTCGTCCCACAAATTCCAGGATTCTATAAAGGCATTCTGCTGGACTAGTTCCGTGGCCGGAATAGTGTTCGGTGTTCTGCGAACAGAGAACCTAATCGGTTTAGGGCCCTGACCGTCTAGCCTAGCAATATAGAGGGTCCTAGGTACAAAAACAGTTTGACCCAGTCTGTCAGAACATTGAGTCGGAAAGCAATCAATGGCAGGATTGGTAGGGGGATATAAATACTTTAAGGAATTGCCACCGTTATGATTCTTACAAGTAAGTAAACATATACCTAACTCAGCTGTAACTAAAATAAATGGTGCTACCTCCCAGTGATGAAGGAACATTTTAGTTGCTAACCAGTCATCTTTTAAACCTACAAGTTTTTGTTTGGTTGAAAATTGAAAATCACTGGGCACATATTTGTTAAGGGCTACATTCAGTGGAAGTGGTTCCCTCATCGTTTATGTGTTCCCAACAACCAGTAGGGCATCATATGCCCCATTGGGGCTAACATCAACAAAATGTGGTACTGGATTTTCCAAAGTAACATTTTGTAGAAAGCCAGCCAAGTGCTGTTTACTTGGAAGCCATGATTCACGGAGATTGTTAATGGAATTCTCTTTTTTTATATTTTTTTCTTTTGTTAGTTTATGCAATCTATTTGTATATTTATTTTGTGAAAATGTTATGTAGTTGGATTCATCATACTTACCATAATACTTCTTAGCCCATCTGCTGCATTTCAACGCTTTATGATATTGTATGTATTTTATGAAAATTTGATGTAGTGTTGCATTCATAACTCAATATTTCTTAGTCAACTCTCAATATATATCTTAATATATCTCAATATTTCGATATTACATCTGCTGCATTTCAATACTTATGCTTCTTCTTTCCTGATTTCTGCTTATGATTCTTCTTTCCTGATTTCTGCTCATGATTCTTCTTTCCTGGTTTCAAAGTTTCTGCAATAACAATAATTCAAGTAAGTTACAAACACTATAACATATTTTTTAAATATTGCCAGACTACCAGAGGGGATGGGATCACAGGGAGTGCATCCTTAGGGTGGTGGGTGGGTTTAATTATATTGGTTAAAATGGGACAGATCCACTGAGACAGTTTATTATTGCATGAGTATAATAATTTTTTAATTGTATTTAGTATATATAATTGTTTTTATTAGATGTCTAATCAAGGTTACTCCAATGAGTCCGAAGCTGCAAACACAACGAAAATACCAACTCGCCACGAGAAAGTATGCCCTATTAACGGCTGTTCTAAAACATTAAAATATTTAAAAGATCATCTAACATCAACACACAAAATATCACCAAACAAAGCTGGACAGTTGGTTAAGATAGCAAAACGATCCAATACGACATTAGAATCAGAGATAGTGGACCTGGAAATAAAATCGATGAAATGTAAGTCGTTTGGTGCGAAATGCAATCTATTAGTTGCATTTGTCAGAAAGATGGGGAAGGAGGTTAACGATAAAACAATACATAAACTGATGGTAGATGTTAATTCTACTGAATTAACTATTGAGAAGAATTCAATTGTCAGTGGTGGTGTTTGTGTTGTGGATGATGTACGTGTGGGTGATGATAATGCTGGGCGTGTGGCTGAGAGTTCTGGTGTGTCTGTGCCATTAGATTGTGTGAGTGGAGGTACTTCTGGTGATCTTCATACATATGCAGATACGGTTAGTGTGGTAGGTCCCTCTAGTGGGTGCAGTAATACAAATAGAACGAAATGAATCCTAGACTGTAATATTCAATTGTCTGCCGCTAGGGGGCGATAATGTTGTAAAATGTAAATTGCTTGTCATTTTGTTAATTCCTGTCCGTTTGTTTTGAAATTTTCTAGACACCTTCTACAATATGGGTGGGACAAGGTGGACAAACATCTACAACACTCCCAATAAAGAATTCAAAATACGAATTAATTTTAAAATTTGTAAAAAAATATATTTTTGAAAATTTTAAATTAAAAAAAATATGGATTCCATGTAAATGTCACCTGGTAGGTATATTATGAAGTTACAAATGACTGTACCTATATGGAATCAATTTATTGCAGGGATGTTAGGCATTGGCATTGCTAGGCATTATTGCAGGCATTGGTTGATTTCCACTTAGTCAATATACTGAAGATATTCAAAGAAACTTCACCAAAGAACAGGCGGGAATCTGTGGCTAATATCGCTTCCCAGTGCGAGAAATGGGAGGATAAATGTTCGCAAAGAGTTGGTATTGATGGGTCTGTCGATGTTCTTTAGTGAACCAGCCTGTATCATTGTTAAGTATGTGTTAAGTTAGCCTTTGTTTTTATGACTGGATTTCAGTATATATTTATATTACTTGTATTATATTTATTTAAAATACCGCTATTATATATTTCATTTCTATAATACACCGTTATGATTTACATCACAAATTATTAATTATTATTACTATTATTATTTTAATGACGGTTCATGGCCTGTCCAGCCTTTAATGAAATATTAAATTCATAACTTTATTACTTAAAATTTTTTTTTTATTTTTATTTTTTATTCCATTTATGATTGCTACATATAATCATTATTCAATATTATCAAGGGGTAAATATTATAAAAGTAATACTCTCAGTGTTCATAAATCACAATAAAATGTTTATTAAATATATATAATCCAGGTGCAAGAAGAGGTGCTATCTAGCTTTCTAGGATATCGAATAGGCCCTCTGACGGAGATTCAACTGTACCGAGGACTGCGGCCGAGTTCCCAACGAGTATTGGGACCGCAATGCGCTGAAGCAGGAAACGATGGGAGCGAGGATCCTGTGTCGATGAATGTATCCTCCTACCGACCTCCTTCAGGAAAACTTCCGTTGCCGGACCGGGGCGACCAAACGTTTCAAAGGCGACTGGCGTGAACAGGAAATCCTGGTCAATAAGCTTTAAATTAAGCTTATAAGTAATAATAATGAAGCTTATAAATAAGCTTCAATTTACTTTAAATTAAATTAGTACCATTTTATAATTTTTTGTTGCAATATGAAAATGTTTGTGATCAATATTTCGTAAATTTGGTTAACCATGATGATGATAATTCATTAAATATACTGTAAACTCAAAATATATTTTAGGAGGATGTGAGTAATCACCATGGGATTGAGGAGGGACAGGGTGAGCTTGCCCATGGAGATGATTCCGGTGATGAGTTGGAGAATATTTCTGCGGTTGAATTGAGTACCGGAACAGGGGATTTGCCGTGCTTCATTACAGTAATGGTTCAACCGGATGAGGGAAAGATGGAGACTGCGATTGTTACTATGGAGGGGTTTATTGTCGGCAAGGTGATTCCCACTATTGACGAAGCGTTCCTTTATTACTGGCACTAATATTGACGTCTCCAATTTCATTGCTGGACTGAACAGCATTCTCAAATTAGATTGTTCCTAATTTTAATTTTTAATTGTTTCAAATTACGTGAGTTATTTCAAATGTTAGAAAGAAGTGACTGCTCCACCCCCCCCCCCCCACCCCCCAAAAAAAAGTGGTTAACTTTATGGGGAGGTTTAAGTAATTATTAAATGGTTTAAATTATTATAATCTTAAATAATGAATATTATTAGTTTTAGAACAAGATACTGTTCATTAAATACATCGCGGTTTTTTCAGATTTTCACTTTCGTTTTTTTGAAATGAGAACCCAAGACCCCCCCACCCTCCATTCTGTTTGTTTGTTTTTATATTCTTTATATTTTCGTGTTAGGTTTCGTATTAATTGCACTACTCGTGTTTGAGTTTTGTGATATAATTTTGTGAAACCGGTAAAATAAAATAAAAAATAGGTGATGTGTTTTAAAAATGATACAATGACACAACAAATCCTATCGCTCTGTATCACGAATAGTTGCGGCTCTGTCCACATTTGCTGAGACGTGGAGGGGGGGGGGGGGGGGGGGGATTTCCATCAATAGAGTCAATAGAACAGACGGGGCTGTTGTGTCGATTTTCCCCTGAAGAAGGATGAATTTTGATTGGGTCAAGACCACCCCCCCCCCCCCTGCCACCATATCTGCAGTTGGAAGTAACTACATACATAGTCTATACCCTACCCAGCTATACAGGCTAAAAGGAATCTGTTTAGGTTAAGGCCAAGGATTGGATGTGGTGTGTGTCCCAACAAGCATGTTTTATATAATATGTTAAGGATAGAGGGTCTTCCCTCAGCAATAAAAACGTTTTGTATTATTATTATTCGCCCTCCTAAACCTAAACCTAAACCCTTCTTCAGGCGATTATTAAATAAAATAAAACAGAAATTTGAATTTATACAGACACAACTGCAAAATACAGAACAGTGACCGGTACCGGAACAGCCTAAACAATGTATTGCTCAGGACAGTAGCCAATCACGTTACACTACCGGTAAAAGTACTGTAGTTAGGAAATAAATGTAATTGGATTAGTTTTAAAGTAGGGACACCAATATTAATAATAATGATAATTAATAAATTAGCTAATACATTAAATTACATACCTAATGAAACTTATTTAAATTTATTCACGGATAGTAGTTCGAGTAGAGAAAGGAACCGATATGTACTGTAGTTGGATATAAAGTATATTTAAAGGATTAAAGTATATTTAAACAAACAAAACCTTATCTGATGACCCAAAATTGCACAATCAACTATAGTAGATATCAGTACTTAGTTTAATGGACCATTATTGCTTAATTAATTAACTAATTAGCTAAATAATTAATTAATTAACAAACTAATTAATTAGTTAATTAATTAACCAAATAATTAGTTCATATTTAGACAATTGTTCACATAATGGTAAACTAATTGTGTGGTGGAAATTCGCTGAAACACGAAACACAAAGTCTAGGTTGACCAGGGCACACAGCACAGATGTATCGGGTTTTATTTGTAATGTTCTTACTCCAGCATACACGACAACGCTTCTGGGGATGCAGTGATCTCCCAGATTGTTCTAGTTTAGTTAGTTTATGGGTAACTGTCGCCGGGTCTGGAATGGGTGGCAACGATGAAGGCTTGGCGTTATGATAGGCCTTTGTCGGCACCTTTGTGAGGTGATCAACTACGTCTAGTAGGTATTCGTCGAATCTCAAGTGTTTTGGTTTCTTATCAGCCCGAAACAGTATGAAACTGTTCAATACAAGACGCTGCAGATAGTGTATTCCGACTTTCACAAACCAAGTTTGAGTTTTACGCACTGCATTACAGGAAGAAATCATTTGGTTTGTCACATCCACGCCGCCCATGTTTAGGTTGTAGTTCTCTATAGCTGTGGGTTTCTTGTATTCAACAGTTTGAGAACCAGGCAGGAAACGAGTCTTATCAACCAACCCTACATTGTCCAGTCAGTGATTCAGTCTCTCGCTCACGTATGTTCAGCATAATTTCATTATATGGGATTCCTGATGAAATTATTGCAGCAATCAGATCAGTATACGATGGTTCGACAACATTTGTGTCTACTGTTGATGGTGACACAGAACCATTTGAAGTGTTATGGGGCGTCCTCCAAGGAGACACACTTGCACCATACTTGTTCATTATTGTGGTTGACTATGTTCTACGCATGTCCTTAGATCATTATAATGATGATGGGGTGATGATAACTCCACCTACTGGCTCCAGAAGTCGAGGAAATCCTGCCAAGTACCTAACTGATCTAGACTTTGCTGATGACTTAGGAGTACTCTCAGAATCATTAGAGGGAGCCCAACGGCTCCTCAGCTCATTAGAACATGCTGCTTCTAGTGTTGGTCTTTTTATTAACTCCAGAAAGACCAAAATTCTGACAGTTAACTTTGAAAGTCCTCAGCAAGTCTCTGATCGGATGAGCATAAGCTCAAAGGATGGTATGCTTGAGCATGTGGACGACTTCTGTTACCTGGGATCATGGATCCGGAAGTCAGGTGAGGACCTTCGAATACGTAAGGGAAAGGCATGGGCAGCCTTGAATAGGCTTTCCAGGATTTGGAAGTCACCGAGAATTAATCGGAAACTTAAGGTCCGATTATTTAGAGCAGCAGTAGTTCCAGTACTCCTCTACGGGAGTCCATGCTGGGCTCTAACTGCTGAGGACACCAAATCTCTGGATGGCACATTCACAAGAATGCTACGCCGGGTTCATTGTGTCAAGTACAATGCACACATCTCCAACCAGACACTATATAACATTGGAGGTGTCTCATTGGTTCCCCCAAGCTTGACACTAGAACAAAATCGCCTCCGCTTTGCAGGACATTGCTTTCGCCGTGAGGACCAGCCAGTGCATAATCTTGTACTTTGGCAGCCTCATGGAGTGAATAAGCATGGTGGACAGCCCATGACTTTCTTGAGACGCATCTTAAAGGACACTGGCCTTAAAGATGCGGATGATCTAGCAAATGTCATGGGTGATAGGGAGTTGTGGCGGTGCAATTTTGTTGACAAGCCGGCACAGCATTCTTTAAAATGCAGCTGCAATGCAGCATGCCGATCCTAGTAGTAGTAGTAGTAGTACATTGTCCACAGATGTTGTGTTCTCCAGCAAAACAATTCACTGTTTTTTATATTATCTCAAATAAACAACCCCGCGGGCAAAACTGGTTCTCGAAGAGTTGCCGAGACTAAATTAAGAACGCTGCTATCGCAGGTATGGAATGGGTTCTTATGGTGGGTGCTCCGGGTCCACCTAATCGTTTGTTATTTACTGTTTTCTAATGCCAATTTTATTCCAGTATCTAGTAGAATAGTATTCTAAATTTCGGGCGAAAATAATTTTATATAATTTCGAAGTGCAACTTTTGTATCTTGAGTGATAATAGGGAACTTTATATCCGACAATTGTCGATAATACGTAAAATAGAATAAAATCAAACATAGTTGGCTAAATAACTAAATTTATCCAAATAAATAACAGTCTAATTTGCGTTAAACAATATATCAAAGGAAAGTAATAAATTTAAACTTACCGCTGTCAATCGTCTAAATAAATAAGATAAAGAGTATGAAAAAATAAAGTTTTTCTGAACTTTCTAGCGCTTATTCTTACAATATTTTAGCAGTATCAAGTATAACTTTAACTTATCTAATACTTTATTTGCAGCAAAATATCTAAACAAAGTAATATTTCTGCAACAATTTTATTTCATTTAAATTTTATATTGTATTATATTCTATTCTAGTAACGATATAAAGGAGCAACCCGGCCTATTTAGGGTAGTTTCTAATCACGAAGCGCCTATAAATCTAATGCACTTCCCTATAATAATAGCCATAGCGGTCCTCTACTCCAGCAATTATACAACGACACTTCGCTACTCTGTGTTGTGTTTCGGTCAAGATACAAAGTTACAACTATTGTTACTTATCTTTCTATTCGTTGTAACGCAACGCCATCCCGTGTCTGTACTTGGCTGTCCGATTTATTTCTCCATATCTCGATATTCCAAATTGATGACCCAAGAGAATGAAAACGCAATGGAGTTTAATCTACTAAATTCTAATTATAATGTAGCTCAATACATTTTAAGTTTTAAATCTAAGTTAACCGGTAAAGGTGGCTCATCCGTTGGTAAAAGTGGGCAAAATTATTATGGAGCAATCCATACAAATAGTTAACAGGCAATGATTCACAAATCCTACAATTGGCCAATGAAATCACCGCGGATGAATATTCAACTGTAGTACGTCTTAAATAAGTAGTTAACGAAAATGATACACCGATTTAATTTGACAATATGATCCCAATGCACAATTTTTACTTAACACGAAAAAAGAGAATATACAATTAAAATTTAATAATTAACAATAAATAACATAACAGGCCCATTGAAATACATTATTAATTTTATCAGCAAAAGTCTTGAAAATCATAAGCAACCTGTCAATCCTAAGAGAAACACAAATAAATCATTCTACATAAGACGTGTGTTAGATTCTGCCACAAGCATCTTAATATAAATCAAAGGCAGTAAATAAAATCCCCTGGTGGTCTGACATTTAGTGCTATGTTATTTTCATAGACTACAGAATGAATGTACGGTAGAATAGACATACCGGAACTGGCTAGATCTATAAACCTTTCAATGGAGGATTAAATTCGAAATTACGAAATTATTTTGTATACTTATAAAATAACGCAATGTACCTAAAGTCGAATACACCGCTCCAATACGAATAGTCCAGTGCTAGTCGTATTCCACACCGTGTAAACGTACAATGAGCTACTATTAGATATAAAATACAATACTAATATATATATCTACATATTCATATTATTATAAAAAATATTCGGAAATTTGAAATTTTTTAAGAATTCAGAAAATTCTGTAACAAATAATATTTCCAATATATTCTGCAAATAGGGATCGAACCAGGTTCTTCCATATGTAATAATTTGTTGCAAAGCCCCATTGCCACAGATGCAACTGATAAACAAACCTCGTGAAAGTATCTGCCCATCTTGGTAAAATTTAACAGTGTCTTCCAACATAATAATGAAATATACAAATTTCCGAATATAATGCACATTAAATTTAACCATGCTATCAAATATAATGAGTTTATAGTAACTAATAATAAGGTATTTATGCATATCGCAAATTCTAATATTATGATATGTTTCATGAACATATTATACACTTAAACATATCTCTAATTTCAACAAATTGCACTCATAACCATTATGAACGTTCAAATAAGTAACATATTTCTATAAACTAACTAAACGGTTTATGAGTTATAATAAATACAAGCTCGTGAGGGCTTCGCGCAGCACGAGACTTCACATGCACCGCTCATTTCGTGGCTCGCCCCACACTATTATTTTCTAATATAAAATAATGTAATTATATAAATTACATGCACAATATACCTAAATAAAACGTGTAATATTTCGAAATTTCCGAAATATGGCATATCTTCCAACTGTTAGCAGATATATATATAGTGTATAAACTATGGTATAAACTATATATACATATGCACATAGATATAATTCACTGGTGTTAACATTTACGCGTAAGGTTGTGAATTATAATGGCCTAACCATAGGTAATGGATGGTAGCGCACATATTAAAAAAAATACATTGCCATAGCGACGCGTAGCAATGTGAGTGGGAAAAGTAGCACCCTTCCCGGTCAATCAAAGTCTTTCCCAGCGTAATAGATGATTATACAGTTAATCCTTTAGAATTGCAACAAGCAGACCCGATCTGCCTGCTTTCATCATGTGGTTGGTTTAGAATGTAATACGGGAAATCGTACCGTCTTCTTCAGATCGACTGGTTCTGTAAAATCTTGCCTTAATCCCACTTTGTGTCAGATACACCTGTCTCCTGAACGATATCATCCCTACCTGTTGGTAGCTCCCAAAATTACCAAATTACCTTGCCGGTAATTTGTGACGTCCTCGTCACCCTGACCCCTCTTTGCGACCATGTCAACGTTCCACTTTTTCAAATGCGACTAACATGTAATGTCAATAAGATTGCTTTGGTATCCATATATTTCTCGAATTATCAAAATCTCTAGAGGTTATCTGTGCAGAACCTTCATCGTCTATAAATTGTACCTATGAACTCAGAAGTTGCATAAGATATATTAGATGATTATCTATTTTTCATTCTTTATTTCTGTTTGATTACTCACAGAGTCTTGACCTTTTTTGTAACATGCTATATGTAGACTACGCTTAGATTCTTAAGGTCCATGTATTATTATAGGTGCTTACTAGATAATATTAAATTTAATAATTTCAATAAATTCGAGTCAAATATAGCGCTAGCACAATAGAGATTAAAATTAATTGTGATAAAATCACTTTTGATTTTTCGCAATCTAAGCGGCAATATAATAACGAAAGTAAAACCAATCTGATTTTGAGATCCATGTGTCTAACAATAGACTCTCGCCGATAATCAATGCTCTCTCTCACTCTCTCTCTCCAATCAGCTATGCTGCCATTATTATTGGATCCATGAGACTCTATTTTTCATAGTAAGCTAGGCTATGACATCTCACATTTCCATCCTTGTTTTATCCTAAATTCAATCTTTTATAATTTTTAAATTTAAAAATGTGTATACCAGCACACTAAATAAGCGACATTCTAATCACAATCCGCTCCTATGTACATCCATGTGTAACATGATGAACATACACACCAAAGAATGCGCTAAACATAATTTACATAAATTATAATAAATAAAATATAGTAAACCGATTACTAAAATATAAAGTTTACTTTATTTTACTGTCAGGTTTAGTAGTAACTTTATAGTCCCCACTGATGTCTCGAAATTCCTCTAAAAGGACTAAATGTTGTACTGGTGTCTTAACAGTGCGTTTGTCAATGGTCTTGACCGTAACAGTACGCACAACTCCTTTTTCATCTGGGTGAACACTAGATATTATACCTGTGAGCCAATGTTTGCGCTTTACGTTAGTTTCTGCTAAAAGAACATAATCTCCTGGTATTAGGCACCGTCTAGTTTCATACCATTTACTGCGTGCGGAAATAGAGGGCAAATAATATTGTTGCCATAGTTCCCAGAACTTATTTGCTAGTACTTGTGTCAGTCTCCAAGTCTGTTTACTGTAGAGATCAGTCTTCTCTGGTATCGAAACTGGTAACAATGGTGACGGTGATTGCATGAGCAAGTGATTAGGCGTCAGTGCCATAACACTATCTGGGCCATCAGGTACTAATGTGATGGGTCTAGAGTTTAAAGTATGTTCAATCTCAGTCAAGAGTGTTACTAATTCGTCATCAGTTAAGGTTTTGTTGTAAGGAACGGTTTTTGTCATAGCAAGTTTAATGGATCAAATGATTCGCTCCCAACAACCACCACGCCAAGGACTATCGGTGGTGTTAAAGTGCCAAGCAATACGCTGCGGTAGCAACTCTGAGGCAATTCTATCATGATCAATTTCCTTAAATGCTTGAGTTATCTCATTGTCAGCTCCCACGAAATTGGTTCCGTTGTCGCTATATATCTCACGAACCAAACCTCGCCTAGCGATGAAACGTCGCAGAGCTAATATGAAAGCATCAGTGGACATGTCAGCTACGCGTTCTATGTGTATCGCGCAACTTGCCATACATATAAAAATCAGCCCCCACCTCTTTATTGTGGTGCGATACTTGGTTTCGATTGGTCCGAAACAATCTAATCCCATATAAGTGAATGGTGGTTCATTTGCTTTCAATCTAGCCGATGGTAAATCACCCATTTCTTGCATTTCTAAACGGGTATTTAATTTCTTGCATATAATACAATCAGCCAAAACAGCTCTCAAAGCCTTACTAGGTTTAATTAATACAAAACTCTGGCGTATCTGAGCTAAGCAGTGCGCCCTACCTGCGTGTTTCAACATTAAATGTGCATCTCTTACCATGCCTCGTTGTAATTCGAAAATAATTTGGCACAATAATAGGATATTTCATGTCTGTCTTAATGTCAGCTGCTTGAAGTCGTGATTTGTGACAAATCAGTCCACGATAAATTGTGGGACTTCATTTTGTAATAAGTGATGATGTTACCTGTTTCCTATCTGTGATTAATTTATACTCACGTGAAAAACACCGTTGTTGATAATGTTGTAATAAAATATATTCACTACGATCAATCTCTTCACGCAATAGTTTCTTACTTCCCGATTGTCGACATTGTAAAATCCAATCAGAATCTCTCCGTTTGGTTGGTCTGACTATAAAACACCACAACCTTCGTATCCATGACAATTTTCGACACATATCCATCCATGATGAAGTCCTATCTATTAATCTGTCAAAATATTCTTCACGAAGTAATTGTATCTTAGGATCAGGTGAAGGTGGTGTAGCAATGCTAGGTTGTAATAGTTCTTGTTCCGTACTATCCTTTCCTTTTTGCCAATCACTAAATCCCGGTTTAATAGGACTGGGCTGATCTGGATTAACAACCTGTGAGTCTATCTCTAATAAAGTCATCCGCTCCATGGAGCCGTCTATCGATGTGTTCCCGGGCCGCTCCAATGGTTTATCTAAATTTTCTAATGAGGCACTAATAAGTGATGGAATATTACTTGAGGCCTTAGCCTTTGATTTAATAATCTTCTCAGTTTTCACTTCCGCATCACTAGGTAACTTACCGAACCTTGCATCGAATTGTTTAGGCCAGTGGTCAGACGATTTTCTAAGAAAATGTGGTCCATGCAACCAGAACTCACGTAATTTGGGTTCACAGAACTCATTTGGCATGGTTCCTCGAGATGCAATATCAGCCGGGTTTATGTCCCCTGGACAATGCCTCCAGTCTTCCCTAATGCATGAATCTAATATTTCAGCATGGCGATTTGCAATAAACGTTTTGAAACTTACCTCCTCTCTATTTACATAAATAAGAACTAAAGTGGAATCAGTCCAATATGTCACTCTGAAAGTAACATGCACCTCATGCTTAATAAGTTTTGCTACAGTAGCGCTAAGTACAGCAGCTTGTAATTCTGAACGTGGAGTGTTCATATATTTCAATGGTAATGTTTTTGCTCTAGAAGTTACAAATGCTGTTTCATATTCGTCTGTTGATACTTGTCTACGAAAATATGCTATCACACCAAGACCACTTTCACTTGCGTCACTAAACATGTGGAGTTCTAATACAGTAGGAAATGCTGTCTGCAAGGGAAAATATATCCGTGGCATATCTATGGATTTTAAAATATGTAATTGATTCTCCCACTCCTTCCACAGTACATATTGCTCTCTCGGAATTTCATCATCCCACTCCAAATTTTCTTTCCTACTACTCCTCCTACTATATACTGCGCATATAAATACGAGCCTGTAAAATAACAGGACTTATAAAATTTAATGGATCGAATAGTTTACTCATAGTGGATAAGCAAACTCGCTTGGTAAGTGGCCTATCATTCGGCTCAAATTTAACTTTTACCTGAAAACGATCACTATTTGGATCCCACCCTAACCCTAATACTTTGGTAACTGGTATGGGGTCAAATTCTTCTAATTCTACTTTACCGCTCCCACGATCATCTATAGGAAACGAATTTATCAAAGCCTGTGAATTGGATGTAAACTTTGTCAGTCGAAAACCTCCTGTAGATAGGTAGGATTTAACTCCATGGGCAATCTCAATGGTTCGTTGTTCAGAATCACAAGATTATACATATACAATCACAAGATATAGAAATTTTCTTTAATGGTTGATATAATTTCAGCGTCGAAATTTTTTGATTGACTGTCAGCAGTGAATTTTAGTACATATAATGTACCATTTGGACTATCTCTAGCTCCAAATACTCTTACCAACATTTTGTATGTTACAGGGTCTCCTGATAAATCTGGGTTTCGATACCACAAAAATCGCAAGCTATCTTGATCTTTCTCTAAAGCATGGACTTGGTGAAACATTGCTTCGATATCGCAGGTAAATGCATACTTACTCTGACGAAACCTAAGCAAAATTCCTATTAAATAATTATTCAAATTTGGTCCATCCATAAGTTCGGAATTTAATGACATACCCCGGTAGACTTGGGCACAGTTATTCACAACCCTTACTTTTCCCGGTTTATCGGAATGTGTGACATAATGGTGTGGCAAATAATAAGTTTGATCACTAACCTGCTCTGGGTTTTCTACACGCACTGCATATCCCTTGTTCAGATAATTGTCGATCTGAAACCGATATTGAGTATGTATGATATCGTCCCTTAATAGTCGCAACCGGGTCGCTTGTAAGCGCTTGAGTGCGATATAATGATTATTTATCAACTTTGAGTGTTGCTGTCGCCACAACATTCCAACTTCAAAATGTCCATTAGGAAGCCGATTTATGGTGTTATCCATAATCTCTAAGCATCTCTTCTCGTTGGCCGACATAGCAATGTCATAACTTCCAGGTTCAGCCGAATCCTGTTCTAGCCAATGTAACGTCCGGGCGTTCATTTCTAAATCTTGTTCTAGAAATTCCTGAGCTAAGTCAAGTTCGATGGTGCTAAAGTTATTCGGACACTTTATTTTGTCTAATGCATCAACTCTTGTCTGAGCGGTAGAGTTGGCACAAAATACCCTCGCATCACTTAAAAAAGTAATAGCTGAGCATTGGTCAAACTTACCTGTGTCATTTGGACATTTATCAGCGCCATCTAGCGGATCTTGGAAATAATCTAAATCATCACAAGATGTATTTTCATCGTCGGTGTTAAAGTCATCAGATTCGGTCTCTAAATCAGAATCATCTGATTTACTCCAACTAACCTGATCTGAAAATATACTTTCCGTTTCAAAATATCCGTCTGCTAACAAACATACTTCTGGTTTGCTAGGCATATGATCAAAATTCTCAACTTCATCTTCTGTCCATTTTCTATCTAAAAAAGATCTCGGAGTCCGAGTGTACCACCCAATAATACTACGATTAGCATATGGTTGTATTTGCAGCTTTATTTGCAGCAAAATATCTAAACAAAGTAATATTTCTGCAACAATTTTATTTCATTAAAATTTTATATTGTATTATATTCTATTCTAGTAACGATATAAAGGAGCAACCCGGCCTATTTAGGGTAGTTTCTAATCACGAAGCGCCTATAAATCTAATGCACTTCCCTATAATAGCCATAGCGGTCCTCTACTCCAGCAATTATACAAGGTCACTTCGCTACTCTGTGTTGTGTTTCGGTCAAGATACAAAGTTACAACTATTGTTACTTATCTTTCCATTCGTCGTAACGCAATGCCATCCCGTGTCTGTACTTGGCTGTCCGATTTATTTCTCCATATCTCGATATTCCAAATCGATGACCCAAGAGAATGAAAACGCAATGGAGTTTAATCTACTAAATTCTAATTATAATGTAGCTCAATACATTTTAAGTTTTAAATCTAAGTTAACCGGTAAAGGTGGCTCATCCGTTGGTAAAAGTGGGCAAAATTATTATGGAGCAATCCATACAAATAGTTAACAGGCGATGATTCACAAATCCTACAATTGGCCAATGAAATCACCGCGGATGAATATTCAACTGTAGTACGTCTTAAATAAGTAGTTAACGAAAATGATACACCGATTTAATTTGACAATATGATCCCAATGCACAATTTTTACTTAACACGAAAAAAGAGAATATACAATTAAAATTTAATAATTAACAATAAATAACATAACAGCCCCATTGAAATACATTATTAATTTTATCAGCAAAAGTCTTGAAAATCATAAGCAACCTGTCAATCCTAAGAGAAACACAAATAAATCATTCTACATAAGACGTGTGTTAGATTCTGCCACAAGCATCTTTATATAAATCAAAGGCGGTAAATAAAATCCCCTGGTGGTCTGACATTTAGTGCTGAGAATATACAATTAAAATTTAATAATTAACAATAAATAACATAACAGCCCCATTGAAATACATTATTAATTTTATCAGCAAAAGTCTTGAAAATCATAAGCAACCTGTCAATCCTAAGAGAAACACAAATAAATCATTCTACATAAGACGTGTGTTAGATTCTGCCACAAGCATCTTTATATAAATCAAAGGCGGTAAATAAAATCCCCTGGTGGTCTGACATTTAGTGCTATGTTATTTTCATAGACTACAGAATGAATGTACGGTAGAATAGACATACCGGAACTGGCTAGATCTATAAACCTTTCAATGGAGGATTAAATTCGAAATTACGAAATTATTTTGTATACTTATAAAATAACGCAATGTACCTAAAGTCGAATACAACAGATGTAATAAAGTTTACAACTTTCTTATCGCAGTACTTTATGATAAGGATGGGCCCGTTACCATTTCCATTCCGAGCAAACACAGAGTTTATGGGTTGTATGGGTTTATCCTTTACATTCACTGGTACGCCTCGATTGGGCCTTATAGTTCCCCGAAGTCAAGTTATCCTACCATGGAGATAGTTTGTAAGCCGTAAACTATTGTACCAATTATCTGTACTGACGGTGTATCCCGTATCCAAGTATTGAGGTACTGAGTATTGAGTATATTTACTCAACAAGGCCTCTACAACTTTCTCAGATTTACTCAAAGTATCCTCACCTTCTTCTTCATTACCTAGGACAGATTGGGCGCCAAAGTAAATAAAAGTTGACAACATGTAGCTGAAACTATCACAAAGCATATAGAGCTTTATTCCAAATCTGGCACGTTTTGTCCATATAAACTGCCTGAAATGGAGTCTTCCTTTGTGTAACAGTAGTGACTCATCGAGTGAGAGTTCTTTTTTCGCCTCATAAACTTTGACGACCCTATGCATCTCCTCCATGAAATCATTCAACCTTGTTATCTTCTCACCAGCATCATATTCCTCCAGGTTTGAAAATCTGAGGTAGCGGAGAATCTGACAGTAATGATCATGAGACACCAGCCAACTGAAATGCGGAGTTGCAATATTTGCTCTTGTAGCCCAGTAACTATGTATCGTTGTTGGCTTCCTCACTATGCCCATTAGCAACGTCACACCAAGAAACAGCCTGATTTCATCAGCGTTTACTTTTTTTATTTCAATCTTATTTTTTTTATCAGTTTCTACTTGTTCTTGGTTGTTGGCCATATCTATACATTGATTTGTACATTTCACAAGAATATCAATAATGGCATCGGTAATAAAACGGTCAAAATAGTCACCAACCTCGAATTCAGCTGTATCGACTCCTTGCCATCCAGTCTTGGATTCATCAAAATCACGATACGGCGCAGAATCGTCGTGACCGATATCCAGGAATTTCCAGATCGCTTCCAAATCAGAATCATCGGACTCAGGTAAACTCTCAGAACCGGAACTATCATCTTCTACAGTGCCAACAACATCATCGTCGTCATCGCTTTCCGAATCATCACTAATACTACCATCATCATCACTACTGGACTCATAACCATAGCTCCTAGGGGCTTGCAATTTCCGCTTTGGATATTTACCAGCACCCGTACCATCCATTGTTGCTAAATTATATTATATGTATGTCATATATTTATATATATTATATTATATATTATCCAGTACGCCAGTAGGCCTATGCCAGTACCGGTACGCCAGTAGGCCTATACTGGTAGCGGGAAATACGTTATCCGCCTCGGGTATTGCCTGCTAGTAAATTTATAAATCTACAATTTGTTTCAAACTTACCGCCATTCATGGATGGAGAGTATGTAAATAGAACCCTGAACTGCTCTGGAAGGCAATACAACACGCCTAGAACTGATCTGATACACACAGGCTACTCTAATATCACTGTTTCACCATGGCCTATATTATATAGGTCACCGAGCATTGGCGCTATGACCTAACAGGGTTAAGCACTCGATACTTGTACACTTGATAATTTCAGCGTCACTGCCACTTTACAATGTAGAGATGACACACTATGTATTGCTTATGAAAGCTGGTATATTAACACTTTACATCCCCCACTAAATAAAGTTCTACCGCCAATATAATTCCACCCATTATCATTCGTAATCTCAATCTTGTAGTAAGAATTTATTAATTTAATATTGGTGCTTATATCATACTATTATTCGTAAAATTCTGGTTTTCAAATCGTTTTCCAGTATTGGTGCTACTTCTAAACGAACATTCCCCTTCCAAACTAAAGGTTTTATATTTTATTTTATTCTATTTTTAATATTATTAATATTGTTGATTTCTTAATTATTCTATTTGCTATATCCAACTACAGTACATATCGGTTCCTTTCTCTACTCTAACTACTATCCGTGAATAAATTTAAATAATATAACTTTTAATTTCTAATATTGGCGCTTTCAATTAACTACAGTAGATAATTTTCCAAATTCATTTCAGGTGCATATGGGCAGTTTCATTAGGTATGTAATTTAATGTATTAGCTAATTAATTTTATAAGAGCTGATATAAGAATATATATATATAATATAATAATATATATATATAATATATATAAATACTACTACTACTAGGTCGAGCGAACTCGGACAGTGGAAATGAGATCCTTCCAGGCTTCCCGATTCTCCATAGTTGTCGCAATTTCGTTTCTCCCAAGTTCAGTATCCCTTTCAAGTTGATCTATATATGTTTTGGCCGGTCGTCCACGACTATGCTTTCCATGAGTCGGTTGCCAGAAAAGTAGATCTGGTATGACCTAGTCTTTACTTCGCCAGCGGTGCCCACTGAATCTTAATCTGCGTTCATGGAGGGTGATTGATACAGGTGGTATTGTATTGGTATATTAGCCCAATTTATTAATTTAAAGGCAGGCTAATGACAGAATGGCTACTGGTTGCCGGTAGGCGTAGGCCTAGACAGCTACAGTAGATGATATATTTACGGCTATAGCCAGACAGCAGATACCAGTCCCGGTAGCTTTAGGTCCTAAGCATTAGGTCCGTGGCGTTAGGTCCATTAGCCTGTTAGCGTTAGGGCCGAGCCATTCGGTCAGCATGTCCAGTCTGCCTCCATAACCAGGCAGGTTAGTAAAGGAACAGGTTACAGAGGCGAGTTGGAAGGAACCAAATCAATAATCGAGAGTTAGGAATAATTTATTTGAGAATTATAGTTGTCAGATGATGTATGCTACAGGAACATGACCTAATGCTGCAATGCCCAAGGACGTAAAGCTACAGGACCTAACGCTGTAACGCTACAGGCAGACAGGACCTACAGTATAATGAGCCAGGACCAAAAGCTATGGGGCTAAACGCTAGCGCCTAAAGCGCTGTATATTTTCAAATTACAATAAATTCAATTCAATATGTGTTACAGGACCTAAACTATACAAATTTGTACTGAAAGCTATATTACCACTGACTATAATATAGGCCTACACTTTGTTTGTAGGAGGGCCTAATTAGAAGACGTTCCATACAGGAAATATGGTTCATGGACAATACCAGGTTTCCAAATAAAACACACACACACGCACAGACATACAAACAGACATACTGTACAAACAGATGAATTGACTTTTCAATGTTGATTAAGCATCGCCCTGACTTGGAAAATTGACGTGTTTACAGAATTAGACTTTGCAAATCTACTATTATGAGTAAAACTATAATGGGTCATTTTGACCCAATGGCCCTTAGCGTTGCCTAAATAATAAAAGTCAAATAAAAAAAAGTGTTAAAGTAAAAGTTGTGACTCGGTTACATTTGGATAGTTTATAAAAAAGTAGGAGAATTCATGTAATATCATGTAGAATTCATGTATCATGAATTCATGTAATACCCCGAGTAATGACCGAGCTAATATACAGGTAGACTTTACTGCAGTAGGCCTACTGCTGTACTGCCGTACATCAATCTTTTTTTTGCTGTACCAATACCCATAATCCGTTTCGAGCTCGTTTGGGCTTTTTATTGCCTGCAATGGCACGGCGCTGTATCGACTGCAATGTTGCAGAGACTCCCTCTGGGCCACAAGGTCGTGTTATCCTGTCTATGTTTCTCAACTGACTTCTCTGTGAAAGTTGTAGAATTAAACGTGGTTCTTCTTTGACACCCCAGGGTCATCTGGAAGGTATAGACACTAATCACTCTGATGATGACGACTTCAACTCTCTACTAACTGATGGCATTAACGATAATGATGTTACCCCCCTTGGTGACGCTTCTTTGCGAGTTGGTTCCGGTCGCTCGCAACTGATCCGCAACGAGCTACTTTGTTTCATTCAGTATGAAATGTCAAGGTTGAATAAATCTTCTTTGATTTCCGTTATTTGCCACTTTTACTCTGGAGAGGAAATTCTGGCGGCGAAGCAACTACTCTACTCGGAGGCTGTGAGTTGCGCAGTTCCTGACCGTCCTCTACCTGCCTGGATCGGACGCATCGGTAAAAAGAAATCCCAGGCTCATGCTTGTGATATCTACGCCGTTTTCCAAGAGAGTGCCTTCGT
Source organism: Nemertoderma westbladi (assembly GCA_032718475.1). Lineage (NCBI taxonomy): Eukaryota > Metazoa > Xenacoelomorpha > Nemertodermatida > Nemertodermatidae > Nemertoderma > Nemertoderma westbladi. The sequence continues at coordinate 35,792 of JAUCBJ010007626.1, forward strand.
CGACTCCGACTCTCGACCAACCTTCTTTGCGCTTGATCCCTCAAGACTTCCGTCTTCAGATAAACGTTCCATTCACGACATGGTCCAGGCGGAGGAACTCAGGAACCTCAACAGCCTTGTAAACGACCTACATCAAACGGTGTCTGGTCATGTTGAAGCTCTTAAGAACACTGTGACCCGTGCTGAATTAGTCGAAGTGAAAACAGCGATGAAGTGTGCCTCGGCTACCGTTAATGCTTTGTCTGTTGCCGGTGCAACTGGCGACACTTCTCGATTCTGCAATGTTGCAGGAAGTATTATTTCCATGAATACTTCTACTTATGGAGCGACTGCGAACAGATCTCCTGCATCTCCTCCTTTTCCTACTGAATCTTCGAGCATTGTAACGGCTCCGCCAGTACCATTGTATTCTAATGTCGTTTTACAACAACCCCCGTCTATGTCTACCGTTCCTCCACCAAGCGGTTCTGTTACCGGGCGTGGTGGTCCACCTGACATTCAGGTACCCGACGGGTTTACTCTCGTTCGTAACCGGAAAGAGAGAAATCGGCCACCAGCCAGAGTTGGTACTGGCAACTTTACCGCCCTCCAGGTGGCCAAGAAGCCATCTTCCTCTAACAATCGGGTTTTCATATCAAGACTGGACTCCACAGTAACCTCAGAAGAGATTGTCGCTTTCATTAAAGATAACCATGATATAGTGGCTCTCGTTACGGAGAACCCTGACAAGAATGACAATTCTTACAACTCTTTCATTGTAAGTTGCGCTAACCAGGCGGATTCTAATAAACATCTCGAATGCGAGTCATGGCTGGAAGGGGTGTTAGTAAAGAAGTATTTTGTTTCGCGCCCTCGTCGTGACTCAGCAAATCGCAATGGATCCAATACAGGCCCCACTTAGAGTTTGTACATATAACTGTTCGGGTTTGAATAACAACGGTGTGGTTATTCTCGACCTATGTTACTCACATGACCTTGTATTTCTCCAAGAGACGTGGCTCTATAAGCAAGACTTAAGTAAACTCAATTCTATACATCCGGAATTTCTTGGGTATGGGGTTTCCTCGGTAGACTTATCAGATGGTCCCCGGTCTGGTCGTCCCTTTGGGGGTCTAGCTATCTTATGGAGAAAGTCCATATCTCACTTAGTAACTTGTATACAATATGACGATGAGCGTCTCCTGGGTTGCACTGTAGCTACCTCGGATGGTAATTTGGTGCTTTTTATTAACATATATGCTCCATGTGACCCACCTATTAATCGTGATTTATTTAGTTCTTTACTGGGTAAGTGCCATGGTATCGTTACCGAATACCCCGGTAGCCGTAGTTGTATTATTGGCGATTTCAACGCCAACCCTGCTAAAACTTTTGGTAAAGATCTGGAGTGTTTTTGTAATTTTTCAGGTCTTACATTTTCAGACAAAATTGTATTACCCACTGATTCCTTATCTTTTATTAGTTCAGCCCACGGTTCTGTCTCGTGGCTTGATCACATTATTTCTAGTAACGATTTTAATACCTCTATATCTAAAATTTCGCTTTTATATAATTTGGTAGGTAGTGATCATATACCGGTTTCTATGGATACCAACATAAACATAGGCTCAGTGGAGCACTGCTGTGCTGATCGTGAGCCCAAGTTTACGGCGGTACCTAATTGGAGCAAGGCATTGCCCAATAACATTTTTAATTATACAAATCAAGTTAATGACTATCTTTCCAACTTGATTCTGCCTCTCGATAGTATAATCTGCTGTGATGTTCATTGTAGTAATGTTGTCCATTTACGGGCGCTTGATAATTGTTACACTGAAATCTGTAATATTTTCAGCACCGCCACTGATATCCATATACCAGTAACTTCTTCCGGTAATTGTAGTAATAACAAGCGGGTCCATATTCCTGGCTGGAACGACTTCGTTAAGGAGAAGCGCGAAGCCTCTATTGAAGCTTCTCAACACTGGAGGGATAACGGTAAACCTCGCTCTGGAATTCTATAAGGTAATGCCCACAATGATGAGGACATTGCCAATTTGTTTAGTAATGGCTACGAATCTACATATAATAGTGTAGAGCCTGATTTGGCTGACGTTACATTCTTAAAGAGTAAGTTTGAAACTTGGGATGGATCTGATAGATTCCATATTTTCCCAAGGAATGTGGAAGAGGCTTTAGCTAGTCTTAAACTTGGTAAGGCTTCTGGGCCAGACCAGTTGGCGCCTGAGTGCTGGTATTATGCAGGGTGTCGATTGGCGGTTGTTCTTAGTTTACTATTCAATTCATTCTCCTTCCCACGTTCTGTCGTGTCCCACTGGGGGGTTCCCCTCAATCAGACACAACGAGATCCGCGATTTCGTCGCCGACTCCCTGACTGAGGTGGCCCACAACGTGGCTGTCGAGCCGATGCTCCAGCCGCTGACGGGGGAGTCCTTCACTCTCCGGTCCACCTCGACGGACCAGCAGGCGAGACTCGACGTGTCGGTAAGCGGTTTCTGGGGCAACCGCTTCCAGAAGATGTTTATCGACGTGTCGGCGTTCAACCCGCTGGCGGACACCAACGCAGCGATGTCGCTGGACGCCGCCCACCTCCATCACGAGGCGAGGAAGATCCGGAGATACGAGGAGCGGATCCGTGAGGTTGAGCACTCAACCTTCACCCCCCTCATATTTTCCGCTTTCGGGGGCATGGCGCCGGCTGCGAAGCAGTTTGTGAAGCGGCTGGCATTGAGACTGTCGGAGAAACGACGGGTTCCCTACCCGGAGTCGGTAGCGTGGGTGCGGCGACGCATCAACCTCGCCTTACTCCGGTCGTCCCTGATGTGCCTCCGTGGGTTTCGGTCGGCCGCTAGAAGACCGGTGCGGGCAGCGGTGGCGGACGCGTCCATTGTGTGGGCGAACGCGGACTCGGACCCCGGGACGGCTTAGAAGTTAGAGGTCTGGCGGGTTTGTTGGGTACTGGCAGTGGCAGAGTGGCAGACTGGTGATGGGTACTGAACCAATTTGTATTGTTTGTATTGTTGCTAGGTAACAGTTTGAATCAGCTGGTGGTGGGTTATATTTGTACTTGTTTTGGTGCGTTTTTATATTCGAATTATTGTTTGTTAATATTATAATATATGGAGGCTTTTGAGTAAAAAAAAAAAAAAAAAAAAAAAAAAAAAAAAAAATTCAATTCATTTATTTCACATGGGTTTTTGCCAGTCTCGTTAATTACCAGTCACTTAATGCCTATCGTTAAAAATAAGAACAATAAACTTACTGATCAGTTAAATTATAGACCTATAGCCACTTCTAATGCTTGTTCCAAGTTGTTAGAGTTTTGCTTCCTTATGCTAATTACGAATTGTGTGAATATCACGCCGAACCAGTTTGGATTTCAACCCGGTCTTGGTACTGAAACCTGTATTTTTGCATTTAAAGAGACAGTCCATTATTTTGTATCTAGAGACACCCCTGCTTTTACAGCTTTTTTGGATGCTTCTAAGGCATTCGACCGTGTTAATTATGTAAATCTTTTTAAAAAGTTAATTTATCTTAAAGTTCCCCTTGGTGTAATACGTTTACTATATTTTTGGTATACCAATCAATTGCTAGCGGTACGTTGGGGCAGCGCAACAAGCGTACCCTTCACTGTATGTAATGGTGTACGACAGGGTAGTTTGCTTTCTCCTCTTCTATTTAACATATACTTGAATGACTTAAGTATTTTATTGAACAAATGTCCTGCAGGTTGTAAGGTTGGTAATATTGTAATCAACCATCTATTGTATGCCGATGATCTAAGTTTAATGGCTCCCAGTATTTTTGGTTTACGGTCTTTACTTAAAATTTGTGAAGATTATGGTGCTAAATTTGATGTTATGTTTAATTTCGTTAAATCAAAGTGTTACGGTATATGGCGCTGTATCCACAGTATTAGTCCATTATGCAGTATGCAATATTAGTCCATTATGCAGTATGCAATATTAGTCCGTTATACTGTATGTAATATTAGTCCGTTGTGCAGCATGATATTTT
>JAUCBJ010007627.1:0-12228 GCA_032718475.1 Nemertoderma westbladi
ATATCCAACCAAACCCGATGATAGTAAAGTACAGTACGATTCATGGACGATGAGTGCGTTGTGTGAGTAAAATATCCAACCAAACCCGATGATAGTAAAGTACAGTACGATTCATGGACGATGAGTGCGTTGTGTGAGTAAAATATCCAACCAAACCCGATGATAGTAAAGTACAGTACGATTCATGGACGATGAGTGCGTTGTGTGAGTAAAATATCCAACCAAAGCCGATGATAGTAAAGTACAGTACGATTCATGGACGATGAGTGCGTTGTGTGAGTAAAATATCCAACCAAACCCGATGATAGTAAAGTACAGTACGATTCATGGACGATGAGTGCGTTGTGTGAGTAAAATATCCAACCAAACCCGATGATAGTAAAGTACAGTACGATTCATGGACGATGAGTGCGTTGTGTGAGTAAAATATCCAACCAAACCCGATGATAGTAAAGTACAGTACGATTCCTGGACGATGAGTGCGTTGTGTGAGTAAAATATCCAACCAAACCCGATGATAGTAAAGTACAGTACGATTCATGGACGATGAGTGCGTTGTGTGGAGGTAAAATATCCAACCAAACCCGATGATAGTAAAGTACAGTACGATTCATGGACGATGAGTGCGTTGTGTGAGTAAAATATCCAACCAAACCCGATGATAGTAAAGTACAGTACGATTCATGGACGATGAGTGCGTTGTGTGAGTAAAATATCCAACCAAACCCGATGATAGTAAAGTACAGTACGATTCATGAACGATGAGTGCGTTGTGTGAGTAAAATATCCAACCAAACCCGATGATAGTAAAGTACAGTACGATTCATGGACGATGAGTGCGTTGTGTGAGTAAAATATCCAACCAAACCCGATGATAGTAAAGTACAGTACGATTCCTGGACGATGAGTGCGTTGTGTGAGTAAAATATCCAACCAAACCCGATGATAGTAAAGTACAGTACGATTCATGAACGATGAGTGCGTTGTGTGAGTAAAATATCCAACCAAACCCGATGATAGTAAAGTACAGTACGATTCATGGACGATGAGTGCGTTGTGTGAGTAAAATATCCAACCAAACCCGATGATAGTAAAGTACAGTACGATTCATGGACGATGAGTGCGTTGTGTGAGTAAAATATCCAACCAAACCCGATGATAGTAAAGTACAGTACGATTCATGGACGATGAGTGCGTTGTGTGAGTAAAATATCCAACCAAACCCGATGATAGTAAAGTACAGTACGATTCATGGACGATGAGTGCGTTGTGTGAGTAAAATATCCAACCAAACCCGATGATAGTAAAGTACAGTACGATTCCTGGACGATGAGTGCGTTGTGTGAGTAAAATATCCAACCAAACCCGATGATAGTAAAGTACAGTACGATTCATGGACGATGAGTGCGTTGTGTGAGTAAAATATCCAACCAAACCCGATGATAGTAAAGTACAGTACGATTCATGGACGATGAGTGCGTTGTGTGAGTAAAATATCCAACCAAACCCGATGATAGTAAAGTACAGTACGATTCATGGACGATGAGTGCGTTGTGTGAGTAAAATATCCAACCAAACCCGATGATAGTAAAGTACAGTACGATTCCTGGACGATGAGTGCGTTGTGTGAGTAAAATATCCAACCAAACCCGATGATAGTAAAGTACAGTACGATTCCTGGACGATGAGTGCGTTGTGTGAGTAAAATATCCAACCAAACCCGATGATAGTAAAGTACAGTACGATTCACGGACGATGAGTGTGCGTTGTGTGAGTAAAATATCCAACCAAACCCGATGATAGTAAAGTACAGTACGATTCCTGGACGATGAGTGCGTTGTGTGAGTAAAATATCCAACCAAACCCGATGATAGTAAAGTACAGTACGATTCCTGGACGATGAGTGCGTTGTGTGAGTAAAATATCCAACCAAACCCGATGATAGTAAAGTACAGTACGATTCATGAACGATGAGTGCGTTGTGTGAGTAAAATATCCAACCAAACCCGATGATAGTAAAGTACAGTACGATTCCTGGACGATGAGTGCGTTGTGTGAGTAAAATATCCAACCAAACCCGATGATAGTAAAGTACAGTACGATTCCTGGACGATGAGTGCGTTGTGTGAGTAAAATATCCAACCAAACCCGATGATAGTAAAGTACAGTACGATTCCTGGACGATGAGTGCGTTGTGTGAGTAAAATATCCAACCAAACCCGATGATAGTAAAGTACAGTACGATTCATGGACGATGAGTGCGTTGTGTGAGTAAAATATCCAACCAAACCCGATGATAGTAAAGTACAGTACGATTCCTGGACGATGAGTGCGTTGTGTGAGTAAAATATCCAACCAAACCCGATGATAGTAAAGTACAGTACGATTCCTGGACGATGAGTGCGTTGTGTGAGTAAAATATCCAACCAAACCCGATGATAGTAAAGTACAGTACGATTCCTGGACGATGAGTGCGTTGTGTGAGTAAAATATCCAACCAAACCCGATGATAGTAAAGTACAGTACGATTCATGGACGATGAGTGCGTTGTGTGAGTAAAATATCCAACCAAACCCGATGATAGTAAAGTACAGTACGATTCCTGGACGATGAGTGCGTTGTGTGAGTAAAATATCCAACCAAACCCGATGATAGTAAAGTACAGTACGATTCCTGGACGATGAGTGCGTTGTGTGAGTAAAATATCCAACCAAACCCGATGATAGTAAAGTACAGTACGATTCCTGGACGATGAGTGCGTTGTGTGAGTAAAATATCCAACCAAACCCGATGATAGTAAAGTACAGTACGATTCCTGGACGATGAGTGCGTTGTGTGAGTAAAATATCCAACCAAACCCGATGATAGTAAAGTACAGTACGATTCCTGGACGATGAGTGCGTTGTGTGAGTAAAATATCCAACCAAACCCGATGATAGTAAAGTACAGTACGATTCCTGGACGATGAGTGCGTTGTGTGAGTAAAATATCCAACCAAACCCGATGATAGTAAAGTACAGTACGATTCCTGGACGATGAGTGCGTTGTGTGAGTAAAATATCCAACCAAACCCGATGATAGTAAAGTACAGTACGATTCCTGGACGATGAGTGCGTTGTGTGAGTAAAATATCCAACCAAACCCGATGATAGTAAAGTACAGTACGATTCCTGGACGATGAGTGCGTTGTGTGAGGTAAAATATCCAACCAAACCCGATGATAGTAAAGTACAGTACGATTCATGGACGATGAGTGCGTTGTGTGAGTAAAATATCCAACCAAACCCGATGATAGTAAAGTACAGTACGATTCCTGGACGATGAGTGCGTTGTGTGAGTAAAATATCCAACCAAACCCGATGATAGTAAAGTACAGTACGATTCCTGGACGATGAGTGCGTTGTGTGAGTAAAATATCCAACCAAACCCGATGATAGTAAAGTACAGTACGATTCCTGGACGATGAGTGCGTTGTGTGAGTAAAATATCCAACCAAACCCGATGATAGTAAAGTACAGTACGATTCATGGACGATGAGTGCGTTGTGTGAGGTAAAATATCCAACCAAACCCGATGATAGTAAAGTACAGTACGATTCCTGGACGATGAGTGCGTTGTGTGAGTAAAATATCCAACCAAACCCGATGATAGTAAAGTACAGTACGATTCATGAACGATGAGTGCGTTGTGTGAGTAAAATATCCAACCAAAGCCGATGATAGTAAAGTACAGTACGATTAATGGACGATGAGTGCGTTGTGTGAGTAAAATATCCAACCAAACCCGATGATTGTAAAGTACAGTACGATTCATGAACGATGAGTGCGTTGTGTGAGTAAAATATCCAACCAAAGCCGATGATAGTAAAGTACAGTACGATTAATGGACGATGAGTGCGTTGTGTGAGTAAAATATCCAACCAAAGCCGATGATAGTAAAGTACAGTACGATTCATGGACGATGAGTGCGTTGTGTGAGTAAAATATCCAACCAAACCCGATGATAGTAAAGTACAGTACGATTCACGGACGATGAGTGTGCGTTGTGTGAAGGTAAAATATCCAACCAAAGCCGATGATAGTAAAGTACAGTACGATTCATGGACGATGAGTGCGTTGTGTGAGTAAAATATCCAACCAAACCCGATGATAGTAAAGTACAGTACGATTCCTGGACGATGAGTGCGTTGTGTGAGTAAAATATCCAACCAAACCCGATGATAGTAAAGTACAGTACGATTCATGGACGATGAGTGCGTTGTGTGAGTAAAATATCCAACCAAACCCGATGATAGTAAAGTACAGTACGATTCCTGGACGATGAGTGCGTTGTGTGAGTAAAATATCCAACCAAACCCGATGATAGTAAAGTACAGTACGATTCACGGACGATGAGTGTGCGTTGTGTGAAGGTAAAATATCCAACCAAACCCGATGATAGTAAAGTACAGTACGATTCACGGACGATGAGTGTGCGTTGTGTGAAGGTAAAATATCCAACCAAACCCGATGATAGTAAAGTACAGTACGATTCACGGACGATGAGTGTGCGTTGTGTGAAGGTAAAATATCCAACCAAACCCGATGATAGTAAAGTACAGTACGATTCATGGACGATGAGTGCGTTGTGTGAGTAAAATATCCAACCAAACCCGATGATAGTAAAGTACAGTACGATTCATGAACGATGAGTGCGTTGTGTGAGTAAAATATCCAACCAAACCCGATGATAGTAAAGTACAGTACGATTCATGGACGATGAGTGCGTTGTGTGAGTAAAATATCCAACCAAACCCGATGATAGTAAAGTACAGTACGATTCATGGACGATGAGTGCGTTGTGTGAGTAAAATATCCAACCAAACCCGATGATAGTAAAGTACAGTACGATTCATGGACGATGAGTGCGTTGTGTGAGTAAAATATCCAACCAAACCCGATGATAGTAAAGTACAGTACGATTCATGAACGATGAGTGCGTTGTGTGAGTAAAATATCCAACCAAACCCGATGATAGTAAAGTACAGTACGATTCATGGACGATGAGTGCGTTGTGTGAGTAAAATATCCAACCAAACCCGATGATAGTAAAGTACAGTACGATTCCTGGACGATGAGTGCGTTGTGTGAGTAAAAAATATCCAACCAAACCCGATGATAGTAAAGTACAGTACGATTCATGGACGATGAGTGCGTTGTGTGAGTAAAATATCCAACCAAACCCGATGATAGTAAAGTACAGTACGATTCATGGACGATGAGTGCGTTGTGTGAGTAAAATATCCAACCAAACCCGATGATAGTAAAGTACAGTACGATTCCTGGACGATGAGTGCGTTGTGTGAGTAAAATATCCAACCAAACCCGATGATAGTAAAGTACAGTACGATTCATGGACGATGAGTGCGTTGTGTGAAGGTAAAATATCCAACCAAACCCGATGATAGTAAAGTATAGTACGATTCATGAACGATGAGTGCGTTGTGTGAGTAAAATATCCAACCAAAGCCGATGATAGTAAAGTACAGTACGATTCACGGACGATGAGTGTGCGTTGTGTGAAGGTAAAATATCCAACCAAACCCGATGATAGTAAAGTACAGTACGATTCATGAACGATGAGTGCGTTGTGTGAGTAAAATATCCAACCAAACCCGATGATAGTAAAGTACAGTACGATTCATGGACGATGAGTGCGTTGTGTGAGTAAAATATCCAACCAAACCCGATGATAGTAAAGTACAGTACGATTCATGGACGATGAGTGCGTTGTGTGAGTAAAATATCCAACCAAACCCGATGATAGTAAAGTACAGTACGATTCATGGACGATGAGTGCGTTGTGTGAGTAAAATATCCAACCAAACCCGATGATAGTAAAGTACAGTACGATTCATGGACGATGAGTGCGTTGTGTGAGTAAAATATCCAACCAAAGCCGATGATAGTAAAGTACAGTACGATTCATGGACGATGAGTGCGTTGTGTGAAGGTAAAATATCCAACCAAAGCCGATGATAGTAAAGTACAGTACGATTCATGGACGATGAGTGCGTTGTGTGAGTAAAATATCCAACCAAACCCGATGATAGTAAAGTATAGTACGATTCATGGACGATGAGTGCGTTGTGTGAGTAGAATATCCAACCAAACCCGATGATAGTAAAGTACAGTACGATTCATGGACGATGAGTGCGTTGTGTGAGTAAAATATCCAACCAAACCCGATGATAGTAAAGTACAGTACGATTCGTGGACGATGGGTGCGTTGTGTGAGTAAAATATCCAACCAAACCCGATGATAGTAAAGTATAGTACGATTCATGGACGATGAGTGCGTTGTGTGAGTAAAATATCCAACCAAACCCGATGATAGTAAAGTACAGTACGATTCATGGACGATGAGTGCGTTGTGTGAGTAAAATATCCAACCAAACCCGATGATAGTAAAGTACAGTACGATTCATGGACGATGAGTGCGTTGTGTGAGTAAAATATCCAACCAAACCTGATGATAGTAAAGTACAGTACGATTCATGGACGATGAGTGCGTTGTGTGAGTAAAATATCCAACCAAACCCGATGATAGTAAAGTACAGTACGATTCATGGACGATGAGTGCGTTGTGTGAGTAAAATATCCAACCAAACCCGATGATAGTAAAGTATAGTACGATTCATGGACGATGAGTGCGTTGTGTGAGTAAAATATCCAACCAAACCCGATGATAGTAAAGTATAGTACGATTCATGGACGATGAGTGCGTTGTGTGAGTAGAATATCCAACCAAACCCGATGATAGTAAAGTACAGTACGATTCATGGACGATGAGTGCGTTGTGTGAGTAAAATATCCAACCAAACCCGATGATAGTAAAGTATAGTACGATTCATGGACGATGAGTGCGTTGTGTGAGTAGAATATCCAACCAAACCCGATGATAGTAAAGTACAGTACGATTCATGGACGATGAGTGCGTTGTGTGAGTAAAATATCCAACCAAACCCGATGATAGTAAAGTACAGTACGATTCGTGGACGATGGGTGTGCGTTGTGTGAAGACAGGGAATAGACGAATTTCGTAAAGTTGGCCCTACCTCAATAGTATTCACACAACAATAAAATATACTTTGGAATGGTTATACCATCAAATTTCATTCCTAGATGTCACCTCAACCATATATTTATATACAAAACGAACCTGCCTATTAATAGGCCAGTGTAGTTCTTATCAAGAGTTGAGCCGTTTAAAAACACGATGTGGTTATGTATATATGTATGTATAACCATCCAATATCTCAAAAACTCAAGCAGGTACGCTAGAATTTTAAAAGCAAACTCTGTATGATTTTTGGTTGCACTGAAAACTGTATAATTTTTGTGGCGTTTCAACCACGGGTTCACTGAAAAATTGCGGTTTTGAAACTTTAAAGTCCAATTTTACCGATTTCAACTCGTCGAGTATGCACCAACTTTTTTATTTGAGATATTCAGTCATCTGAGCAACATATTTTAGCCTCAGAATATTTTCAAATATCGCCAATCTCACACAGAACGTCGAAAATATTTGGTTAGTCCGACAAAAAAAATCACAAATTCGTCTAAAAGAGTAAATTATTGGTTGCAGAATAATGGAGACCGTCCATAGTCAAACTACAAACGTAGTGTTACATAGTTGGGTCCCTCCTCATTCATTATCATCAACCTATAAAACAATTGAATGGCCCAGTGCTTACAATTCAATCAGCTGGCCTCCCAGCTGACGTAGCAGTGAGTAACATTATAGATATTCCTATAGGATTCACTGGGAAGAGCTATTCAGCTGGCGGGGTAATACGTTATACAAACTAACAGTTGATGTTATTTTCTGGGATAGAGTGAGAGAGTAATAAATTTAGCAAGTACCGGTAATATATACTACTGTATGTACTGTAACTTCTGTGCAGTTTGGGCCTATCCATTCAATCAATAGTTGTAGCTTACTAGGCTCTCATGAGTACCAGCAGCTGGTGTTTCTATCGTTGAGTTGATGACAATTTTAGTGTTTTGATTTACGCTCACTCAGGGTAGTTTGAGGGGCAGGTTCGTTTACTGTACTTTACTACTGTAGTATACTGTACCAAAACAGCCAATGCCAAAATTTCCCTTAATTTCCACCCTAGACACATAAATAACTCCTCACGTAATGCATTCAAAAGAGCCATTATTAACAGCAACACACCAACAGGCAAACAACGCAGCATAAATAAAAGATCTCTTAACATTAAACGATCATCCGCAGAAAGCTATAAACACTTTACTTCACACCGCACTACAAATCTCCGACAATTCCAGAATTATCCGAACACGAAACACCAATACAATACAATACCCATAAAATTACCCTTTATCAACGAATCCATACTAAGAGAAGTAAATAGAGTCATACAAAAGAGCCCTTTCAAAGAAATCGCCCACGTGCCTCGTAGCCTCCCACCCGAGGACCTAAACTCAAACAACAATTAGTAAGAACAGCCTTTAACGCCCCAACATGTCCGGACCCTTAAATAAACCCGGTTATATTTTTTTTATAATTTTTTAAAGAAACGAATGGGAAAAAAACGGGGCGAGCCCTATATCCTGTCCATTACAGATATAAGGTATTATTAACTATATACTACTACTAGGATCGGCATGCTGCATTGCAGCTGCATTTTTAAGAATGCTGTGCCGGCTTGTCAACAAAATTGCACCGCCACAACTCCCTATCACCCATGACATTTGCTAGATCATCCGCATCTTTAAGGCCAGTGTCCTTTAAGATGCGTCTCAAGAAAGTCATGGGCTGTCCACCATGCTTATTCACTCCATGAGGCTGCCAAAGTACAAGATTATGCACTGGCTGGTCCTCACGGCGAAAGCAATGTCCTGCAAAGCGGAGGCGATTTTGTTCTAGTGTCAAGCTTGGGGGAACCAATGAGACACCTCCAATGTTATATAGTGTCTGGTTGGAGATGTGTGCATTGTACTTGACACAATGTACCCGGCGTAGCATTCTTGTGAATGTGCCATCCAGAGATTTGGTGTCCTCAGCAGTTAGAGCCCAGCATGGACTCCCGTAGAGGAGTACTGGAACTACTGCTGCTCTAAATAATCGGACCTTAAGTTTCCGATTAATTCTAGGTGACTTCCAAATCCTGGAAAGCCTATTCAAGGCTGCCCATGCCTTTCCCTTACGTATTCGAAGGTCCTCACCTGACTTCCGGATCCATGATCCCAGGTAACAGAAGTCGTCCACATGCTCAAGCATACCATCCTTTGAGCTTATGCTCATCCGATCAGAGACTTGCTGAGGACTTTCAAAGTTAACTGTCATAATTTTGGTCTTTCTGGAGTTAATAAAAAGACCAACACTAGAAGCAGCATGTTCTAATGAGCTGAGGAGCCGCTGGGCTCCCTCTAATGATTCTGAGAGTACTCCTAAGTCATCAGCAAAGTCTAGATCAGTTAGGTACTTGGCAGGATTTCCTCGACTTCTGGAGCCAGTAGGTGGAGTTATCATCACCCCATCATCATTATGATGATCTAAGGACATGCGTAGAACATAGTCAACCACAATAATGAACAAGAATGGTGCAAGTGTGTCTCCTTGGAGGACGCCCCATAACACTTCAAATGGTTCTGTGTCACCGTCAACAGTAGACACAAATGTTGTCGAACCATCGTATACTGATCTGATTGCTGCAATAATTTCATCAGGAATCCCATATAATGAAAGTATGCTGAACATACGTGAGCGAGAGACTGAATCAAAGGCCTTGAAGAAGTCAACAAAGATAACAGCCAGATGCCTGTCTTTCTTTTTTGATAACTCTTCAATTATCCTTCTAAGTGCCAAAATGGGCTCCATGGTCCCACGACCTTTACGGAACCCATTCTGATTTCCACGTAGCAGTCTCTCAATGGGATCCCTGATGCGATTTAATAGAATTCTATTGTATAGTTTTGCAGCAATCGAGATCAATGAGATTCCCCGAAAAGAACCATAGAGTGTTAGGTTGCCCTTCTTGGGAACTGGCACCAACTTATTTGTTTTCATTTCTTGTGGGATTCTTGTTGTACGGTACATGTCTACTATGATGGGATAGATGAGCTTTAAACACTCAGGTATTTTAAAGACCTCAGGGGGAACACCATCTACTCCACTGGCACGATTGGTCTTAATGCTCTTTGCAGCAGCCTTCACTTCTGCAAAGGAGATGTACTACACATAGTAAGTATGCCCTACAGACCTAGTCTGCATCCTGAAAAACAGAATCTCAAATATAGCAGACTAGCACCGTTATTAGGGGCGTCTCATTGGTTCCCCCAAGCTTGACACTTGAACAAATCCTCCTCCGCTTTACAGGACATTGTTTTCGCCGTGAGGACCAGCCAGTGAACAATCTTGTGCTTTGGCAACCCCATGGAGAAAATAAGCATGGTGGATAGCCATGACTTTTGTGAGACGCATCTTAAAGGACACTGGCCTTGAAGATGCCGATAATCTCGAGAAAGTCATGCGGGATATGGTGATTTGGAGGAGCACTTTTGCTGATAAGCCGACAGCTTTCTTAATGCACGCTGCAGTGGGGCATGCAAGTGGTGGCAAAAATAAATGACGGTTTTGACAAGCCGGCTTAGGCATTTAACAATGTACAGCTTCAATGCAGCAGGCCGATTATAGTAGTAGTACGGTATAGTACCAACACCCCACCCCCCCCCCCCCCCCCCCCATCCTTATATTCTAATAATACAAAATCTATGGGGTAAACCTACTACATGGTAGGCCCTATGTGTATTTTTTGCGCAATAAACAGTACCTGAGCTATCGATTAGCAAAAGTGTTACAGCCAACACCACGGCCACCATTAACAACAACTTCATTTTTGTAGGAACTAAGATATACGGGGGTATAAGAGTTACAGCTACAATATAAGAATATATATCTAAGAATGTAAGCCTACGTACAGTGCATTTATTGAAGAGTAGGTTTCAGAAAAGAACACTAAATCACGGGGTCGTGCTTTCGGATATTTTTGGACAATCTGATATTATTAGGGACAATAAATACGGTAGGCCTATAATGGTGGAATATAATGGTTATATAGAAAGTTCAACTAAACCATGTGGTTGATAGTGTTTGCTAATAAAATTGCGACAATTGGATTTTATTTAAATAGTTTGGGAATCGATTTAGTGAATAAACACTTTAGTTGCAGAAATCAATAAGTAAATTATTCAAACTCCCCGTTCAGTGTATCGCAAACTCAATAGAACGGGGCTGTCTAAAACCCATGCCGGTCCCGGCCTCGGTCCATTGGACCTAAATCCCGGTCGATACAATTTTTGCCCGGTCCACATAAAAATTCCTAAAATCGGTCCCTAAACAGGCGGTCCTAAAAAATATTAATGACTAAAATCCGCTCTCGGTCCTAAAGTTAAAATGTCTAAAACCCGGTCCATTTATTATTCTTTATTTTATTACTATGCCTACAGTATGGATACAAATTAATTCGATTAATTAATAATTAATTCGATTCGAGGCGTACTTAGATCGTAGGAAATTAGATCCTGGATCTTCCGGCGAATTTATGTAGATACAAAGGCGCACTTAGATCGTAGACGATTTTCTGGTAAATGTAGACGTTGCGTTGGCGAACGTGTGGCACGGCAAACTGTAAGAGAGCCTGTCCCAAATAGGCTGTTTGTGTCCCATATAGGGTGTTTGTGTTCCAAATAGGGTGTTTGTGTCCCAAATAGGCTGTTTGTGTCCCATATAGGGTGTATGTGTTCCAAGTAGCCTGTGGCTTTCTCAAAATGATTTCAAATAGTTGCTAAACGTAATGGATTACTCAAAAGAATATTTGGGATAAATTATTTATTTGGGACAAATTTAAGTTAAAGATTAGGATACCGGTAATGAATTATATATTATTTTGTGTATTCCATTAGATTTTGAAACTATTTGTAATCATTATAAGAAATTCACACCCAATACGGGACACAAACACCCTATATGGGATAACAACAAACACCCTATATGGGACACAAACAACCCATTTGGGACAAATTGGATTAAAAGCTTTGATAATGAATTCGATATTCTTTTCAGTATTCCATTACATTTATAAACTATTTGAAATCATTTTGAGAAAGCCACAGGCTACTTGGAACACAAACATCCTATATGGGACACAAACAACCTATT
>JAUCBJ010007628.1:0-111294 GCA_032718475.1 Nemertoderma westbladi
CTAGCTCCTTTACTATTCACCTTATACACATACTCCACCTGGTTAACAGAAACACATGGACTCCCTCCCACAAGGTACTATACTAGCTCCTTTACTGTTCACTTTATACACATACTCCACCTGGTTAACAGAAACACATGGACTCCCTCCCACAAGGTACTATACTGCTCCTTTACTATTCACCTTATACACATACTCCACCTGGTTAACAGAAACACATGGACTCCCTCCCACAAGGTACTATACTAGCTCCTTTATTACTATTCACCTTATACACATACTCCACCTGGTTAACAGAAACACATGGACTCCCTCCCTCAAGGTACTATACTAGCTCCTTTACTATTCACCTTATACACATACTCCACCTGGTTAACAGAAACACATGGACTCCCTCCCACAAGGTACTATACTAGCTCCTTTACTATTCACCTTATACACATACTCCACCTGGTTAACAGAAACACATGGACTCCCTCCCACAAGGTACTATACTAGCTCCTTTACTGTTCACTTTATACACATACTCCACCTGGTTAACAGAAACACATGGACTCCCACAAGGTACTATACTAGCTCCTTTACTGTTCACTTTATACACATACTCCACCTGGTTAACAGAAACACATGGACTCCCTCCCACAAGGTACTATACTAGCTCCTTTATTACTATTCACCTTATACACATACTCCACCTGGTTAACAGAAACACATGGACTCCCTCCCTCAAGGTACTATACTAGCTCCTTTACTATTCACCTTATACACATACTCCACCTGGTTAACAGAAACACATGGACTCCCTCCCACAAGGTACTATACTAGCTCCTTTACTATTCACCTTATACACATACTCCACCTAGTTAACAGAAACACATGGACTTCCACAAGGTTCTATACTAGCTCCTTTACTATTCACCTTATACACATACTCCACCTGGTTAACAGAAACACATGGACTCCCTCCCACAAGGTACTATACTAGCTCCTTTATTACTATTCACCTTATACACATACTCCACCTGGTTAACAGAAACACATGGACTCCCTCCCACAAGGTACTATACTAGCTCCTTTACTATTCACCTTATACACATACTCCACCTGGTTAACAGAAACACATGGACTCCCTCCCACAAGGTACTATACTAGCTCCTTTACTATTCACCTTATACACATACTCCACCTGGTTAACAGAAACACATGGTCTTCCACAAGGTACTATACTAGCTCCTTTACTATTCACCTTATACACATACTCCACCTGGTTAACAGAAACACATGGACTCCCTCCCACAAGGTACTATACTAGCTCCTTTATTACTATTCACCTTATACACATACTCCACCTGGTTAACAGAAACACATGGACTCCCTCCCACAAGGTACTATACTAGCTCCTTTACTATTCACCTTATACACATACTCCACCTGGTTAACAGAAACACATGGACTCCCTCCCACAAGGTACTATACTAGCTCCTTTACTATTCACCTTATACACATACTCCACCTAGTTAACATAAACACATGGACTTCCTCCCACAAGGTACTATACTAGCTCCTTTACTGTTCACTTTATACACATACTCCACCTAGTTAACAGAAACACATGGACTCCCTCCCACAAGGTACTATACTGCTCCTTTACTATTCACCTTATACACATACTCCACCTGGTTAACAGAAACACATGGACTCCCTCCCACAAGGTACTATACTAGCTCCTTTATTACTATTCACCTTATACACATACTCCACCTGGTTAACAGAAACACATGGACTCCCTCCCACAAGGTGCTATACTAGCTCCTTTATTACTATTCACCTTATACACATACTCCACCTGGTTAACAGAAACACATGGACTCCCACAAGGTACTATACTGCTCCTTTACTATTCACCTTATACACATACTCCACCTGGTTAACAGAAACACATGGACTCCCTCCCACAAGGTACTATACTGCTCCTTTACTATTCACCTTATACACATACTCCACCTGGTTAACAGAAACACATGGACTCCCTCCCACAAGGTACTATACTAGCTCCTTTATTACTATTCACCTTATACACATACTCCACCTGGTTAACAGAAACACATGGACTCCCTCCCACAAGGTACTATACTAGCTCCTTTATTACTATTCACCTTATACACATACTCCACCTGGTTAACAGAAACACATGGACTCCCTCCCACAAGGTGCTATACTAGCTCCTTTATTACTATTCACCTTATACACATACTCCACCTGGTTAACAGAAACACATGGACTCCCACAAGGTACTATACTAGCTCCTTTACTATTCACCTTATACGCATACTCCACATGGTTAACAGAAACACATGGACTCCCTCCCACAAGGTACTATACTAGCTCCTTTACTATTCGCCGTATACACATACTCCACCTGGTTAACAGAAACACATGGACTCCCTCCCACAAGGTACTATACTAGCTCCTTTACTATTCACCTTATACACATACTCCACCTGGTTAACAGAAACACATGGACTCCCTCCCACAAGGTACTATACTAGCTCCTTTACTATTCACCTTATACACATACTCCACCTGGTTAACAGAAACACATGGACTTCCACAAGGTTCTATACTAGCTCCTTTACTATTCACCTTATACACATACTCCACCTGGTTAACAGAAACACATGGACTCCCTCCCACAAGGTACTATACTAGCTCCTTTATTACTATTCACCTTATACACATACTCCACCTGGTTAACAGAAACACATGGACTCCCTCCCACAAGGTACTATACTAGCTCCTTTACTATTCACCTTATACACATACTCCACCTGGTTAACAGAAACACATGGACTCCCTCCCACAAGGTACTATACTAGCTCCTTTACTATTCACCTTATACACATACTCCACCTGGTTAACAGAAACACATGGACTCCCTCCCCCAAGGTACGGTACTATACTAGCTCCTTTACTATTCACCTTATACACATACTCCACCTGGTTAACAGAAACACATGGACTCCCTCCCACAAGGTACTATACTAGCTCCTTTACTATTCACCTTATACACATACTCCACCTGGTTAACAGAAACACATGGACTCCCTCCCACAAGGTACTATACTAGCTCCTTTACTATTCACCTTATACACATACTCCACCTGGTTAACAGAAACACATGGACTCCCTCCCACAAGGTACTATACTAGCTCCTTTACTGTTCACTTTATACACATACTCCACCTAGTTAACAGAAACACATGGACTCCCTCCCACAAGGTACTATACTAGCTCCTTTACTATTCACCTTATACAAATACTCCACCTGGTTAACAGAAACACATGGACTCCCTCCCACAAGGTACTATACTAGCTCCTTTACTATTCACCTTATACAAATACTCCACCTGGTTAACAGAAACACATGGACTCCCTCCCACAAGGTACTATACTAGCTCCTTTACTATTCACCTTATACACATACTCCACCTGGTTAACAGAAACACATGGACTCCCTCCCACAAGGTACTATACTAGCTCCTTTACTATTCACCTTATACACATACTCCACCTGGTTAACAGAAACACATGGACTCCCTCCCACAAGGTACTATACTAGCTCCTTTACTATTCACCTTATACACATACTCCACCTGGTTAACAGAAACACATGGACTCCCTCCCACAAGGTACTATACTAGCTCCTTTACTATTCACCTTATACACATACTCCACCTGGTTAACAGAAACACATGGACTCCCTCCCACAAGGTACTATACTAGCTCCTTTACTATTCACCTTATACACATACTCCACCTGGTTAACAGAAACACATGGACTCCCTCCCACAAGGTACTATACTAGCTCCTTTACTATTCACCTTATACACATACTCCACCTGGTTAACAGAAACACATGGACTCCCTCCCACAAGGTACTATACTAGCTCCTTTACTATTCACCTTATACACATACTCCACCTGGTTAACAGAAACACATGGACTCCCTCCCACAAGGTACTATACTAGCTCCTTTACTGTTCACCTTATACACATACTCCACCTAGTTAACAGAAACACATGGACTCCCTCCCACAAGGTACTATACTAGCTCCTTTACTATTCACCTTATACAAATACTCCACCTGGTTAACAGAAACACATGGACTCCCTCCCACAAGGTACTATACTAGCTCCTTTACTATTCACCTTATACAAATACTCCACCTGGTTAACAGAAACACATGGACTCCCTCCCACAAGGTACTATACTAGCTCCTTTACTATTCACCTTATACACATACTCCACATGGTTAACAGAAACACATGGACTCCCTCCCACAAGGTACTATACTAGCTCCTTTACTATTCACCTTATACACATACTCCACATGGTTAACAGAAACACATGGACTCCTCCCACAAGGTTCTATACTAGCTCCTTTACTATTCACCTTATACACATACTCCACCTGGTTAACAGAAACACATGGACTCCCTCCCACAAGGTACTATACTAGCTCCTTTACTATTCACCTTATACACATACTCCACATGGTTAACAGAAACACATGGACTCCCTCCCACAAGGTACTATACTAGCTCCTTTACTATTCACCTTATACACATACTCCACCTGGTTAACAGAAACACATGGACTCCCTCCCACAAGGTACGGTACTATACTAGCTCCTTTACTATTCACCTTATACACATACTCCACCTGGTTAACAGAAACACATGGACTCCCACAAGGTACTATACTAGCTCCTTTACTATTCACCTTATACACATACTCCACCTGGTTAACAGAAACACATGGACTCCCACAAGGTACTATACTAGCTCCTTTACTATTCACCTTATACACATACTCCACCTGGTTAACAGAAACACATGGACTCCCTCCCCCAAGGTACGGTACTATACTAGCTCCTTTACTATTCACCTTATACGCATACTCCACATGGTTAACAGAAACACATGGACTCCCTCCCACAAGGTACTATACTAGCTCCTTTACTATTCACCTTATACACATACTCCACATGGTTAACAGAAACACATGGACTCCCTCCCACAAGGTACTATACTAGCTCCTTTACTATTCACCTTATACACATACTCCACATGGTTAACAGAAACACATGGACTCCCTCCCACAAGGTACTATACTAGCTCCTTTACTATTCACCTTATACGCATACTCCACATGGTTAACAGAAACACATGGACTCCCTCCCACAAGGTACTATACTAGCTCCTTTACTATTCACCTTATACACATACTCCACATGGTTAACAGAAACACATGGACTCCCTCCCACAAGGTACTATACTAGCTCCTTTACTATTCACCTTGTACACATACTCCACATGGTTAACAGAAACACATGGACTCCCTCCCACAAGGTACTATACTAGCTCCTTTACTATTCACCTTATACACATACTCCACATGGTTAACAGAAACACATGGACTCCCTCCCACAAGGTACTATACTAGCTCCTTTACTATTCACCTTATACACATACTCCACCTGGTTAACAGAAACACATGGACTCCCACAAGGTACTATACTAGCTCCTTTACTATTCACCTTATACACATACTCCACCTGGTTAACAGAAACACATGGACTCCCTCCCCCAAGGTACGGTACTATACTAGCTCCTTTACTATTCACCTTATACGCATACTCCACATGGTTAACAGAAACACATGGACTCCCTCCCACAAGGTACTATACTAGCTCCTTTACTATTCACCTTATACACATACTCCACATGGTTAACAGAAACACATGGACTCCCTCCCACAAGGTACTATACTAGCTCCTTTACTATTCACCTTATACACATACTCCACATGGTTAACAGAAACACATGGACTCCCTCCCACAAGGTACTATACTAGCTCCTTTACTATTCACCTTATACGCATACTCCACATGGTTAACATAAACACATGGACTCCCTCCCACAAGGTACTATACTAGCTCCTTTACTATTCACCTTATACACATACTCCACATGGTTAACAGAAACACATGGACTCCCTCCCACAAGGTACTATACTAGCTCCTTTACTATTCACCTTATACACATACTCCACCTGGTTAACAGAAACACATGGACTCCCTCCCACAAGGTACTATACTAGCTCCTTTACTATTCACCTTATACACATACTCCACATGGTTAACAGAAACACATGGACTCCCACAAGGTACTATTCTAGCTCCTTTACTATTCACCTTATACACATACTCCACCTGGTTAACAGAAACACATGGACTCTCCACAAGGTACTATACTAGCTCCTTTACTATTCACCTTATACACATACTCCACCTGGTTAACAGAAACACATGGACTCCCTCCCACAAGGTACTATACTAGCTCCTTTACTATTCACCTTATACACATACTCCACATGGTTAACAGAAACACATGGACTCCCACAAGGTACTATACTAGCTCCTTTACTATTCACCTTATACACATACTCCACATGGTTAACAGAAACACATGGACTCCCTCCCACAAGGTACTATACTAGCTCCTTTACTATTCACCTTATACACATACTCCACCTGGTTAACAGAAACACATGGACTCCCTCCCACAAGGTACGGTACTATACTAGCTCCTTTACTATTCACCTTATACACATACTCCACCTGGTTAACAGAAACACATGGACTCCCACAAGGTACTATACTAGCTCCTTTACTATTCACCTTATACACATACTCCACCTGGTTAACAGAAACACATGGACTCCCACAAGGTACTATACTAGCTCCTTTACTATTCACCTTATACACATACTCCACCTGGTTAACAGAAACACATGGACTCCCTCCCCCAAGGTACGGTACTATACTAGCTCCTTTACTATTCACCTTATACGCATACTCCACATGGTTAACAGAAACACATGGACTCCCTCCCACAAGGTACTATACTAGCTCCTTTACTATTCACCTTATACACATACTCCACATGGTTAACAGAAACACATGGACTCCCTCCCACAAGGTACTATACTAGCTCCTTTACTATTCACCTTATACACATACTCCACATGGTTAACAGAAACACATGGACTCCCTCCCACAAGGTACTATACTAGCTCCTTTACTATTCACCTTATACGCATACTCCACATGGTTAACAGAAACACATGGACTCCCTCCCACAAGGTACTATACTAGCTCCTTTACTATTCACCTTATACACATACTCCTCATGGTTAACAGAAACACATGGACTCCCTCCCACAAGGTACTATACTAGCTCCTTTACTATTCACCTTATACACATACTCCACATGGTTAACAGAAACACATGGACTCCCTCCCACAAGGTACTATACTAGCTCCTTTACTATTCACCTTATACACATACTCCACATGGTTAACAGAAACACATGGACTCCCTCCCACAAGGTACTATACTAGCTCCTTTACTATTCACCTTATACACATACTCCACCTGGTTAACAGAAACACATGGACTCCCACAAGGTACTATACTAGCTCCTTTACTATTCACCTTATACACATACTCCACCTGGTTAACAGAAACACATGGACTCCCTCCCCCAAGGTACGGTACTATACTAGCTCCTTTACTATTCACCTTATACGCATACTCCACATGGTTAACAGAAACACATGGACTCCCTCCCACAAGGTACTATACTAGCTCCTTTACTATTCACCTTATACACATACTCCACATGGTTAACAGAAACACATGGACTCCCTCCCACAAGGTACTATACTAGCTCCTTTACTATTCACCTTATACACATACTCCACATGGTTAACAGAAACACATGGACTCCCTCCCACAAGGTACTATACTAGCTCCTTTACTATTCACCTTATACGCATACTCCACATGGTTAACAGAAACACATGGACTCCCTCCCACAAGGTACTATACTAGCTCCTTTACTATTCACCTTATACACATACTCCACCTGGTTAACAGAAACACATGGACTCCCTCCCACAAGGTACTATACTAGCTCCTTTACTATTCACCTTATACACATACTCCACATGGTTAACAGAAACACATGGACTCCCTCCCACAAGGTACTATACTAGCTCCTTTACTATTCACCTTATACACATACTCCACCTGGTTAACAGAAACACATGGACTCCCTCCCACAAGGTACTATACTAGCTCCTTTACTATTCACCTTATACACATACTCCACATGGTTAACAGAAACACATGGACTCCCACAAGGTACTATTCTAGCTCCTTTACTATTCACCTTATACACATACTCCACCTGGTTAACAGAAACACATGGACTTCCACAAGGTACTATACTAGCTCCTTTACTATTCACCTTATACACATACTCCACCTGGTTAACAGAAACACATGGACTCCCTCCCACAAGGTACTATACTAGCTCCTTTACTATTCACCTTATACACATACTCCACATGGTTAACAGAAACACATGGACTCCCACAAGGTACTATACTAGCTCCTTTACTATTCACCTTATACACATACTCCACATGGTTAACAGAAACACATGGACTCCCACAAGGTACTATACTAGCTCCTTTACTATTCACCTTATACACATACTCCACATGGTTAACAGAAACACATGGACTCCCACAAGGTACTATACTAGCTCCTTTACTATTCACCTTATACACATACTCCACCTGGTTAACAGAAACACATGGACTCCCACAAGGTACTATACTAGCTCCTTTACTATTCACCTTATACACATACTCCACATGGTTAACAGAAACACATGGACTCCCACAAGGTACTATACTAGCTCCTTTACTATTCACCTTATACACATACTCCACATGGTTAACAGAAACACATGGACTCCCACAAGGTACTATACTAGCTCCTTTACTATTCACCTTATACACATACTCCACCTGGTTAACAGAAACACATGGACTCCCTCCCACAAGGTACTATACTAGCTCCTTTACTATTCACCTTATACACATACTCCACATGGTTAACAGAAACACATGGACTCCCACAAGGTACTATACTAGCTCCTTTACTATTCACCTTATACACATACTCCACATGGTTAACAGAAACACATGGACTCCCACAAGGTACTATACTAGCTCCTTTACTATTCACCTTATACACATACTCCACATGGTTAACAGAAACACATGGACTCCCACAAGGTACTATACTAGCTCCTTTACTATTCACCTTATACACATACTCCACCTGGTTAACAGAAACACATGGACTCCCTCCCACAAGGTACTATACTAGCTCCTTTACTATTCACCTTATACACATACTCCACCTGGTTAACAGAAACACATGGACTCCCTCCCACAAGGTACTATACTAGCTCCTTTACTATTCACCTTATACACATACTCCGCATGGTTAACAGAAACACATGGACTCCCACAAGGTACTATACTAGCTCCTTTACTATTCACCTTATACACATACTCCACATGGTTAACAGAAACACATGGACTCCCACAAGGTACTATACTAGCTCCTTTACTATTCACCTTATACACATACTCCACATGGTTAACAGAAACACATGGACTCCCACAAGGTACTATACTAGCTCCTTTACTATTCACCTTATACACATACTCCACCTGGTTAACAGAAACACATGGACTCCCTCCCACAAGGTGCTATACTAGCTCCTTTACTATTCACCTTATACACATACTCCACATGGTTAACAGAAACACATGGACTCCCACAAGGTACTATACTAGCTCCTTTACTATTCACCTTATACACATACTCCACATGGTTAACAGAAACACATGGACTCCCACAAGGTACTATACTAGCTCCTTTACTATTCACCTTATACACTTACTCCACCTAGTTAACAGAAACACATGGACTCCCTCCCACAAGGTACTATACTAGCTCCTTTACTATTCACCTTATACACATACTCCACATGGTTAACAGAAACACATGGACTCCCTCCCACAAGGTACTATACTAGCTCCTTTACTATTCACCTTATACACATACTCCACCTGGTTAACAGAAACACATGGACTCCCTCCCACAAGGTACTATACTAGCTCCTTTACTATTCACCTTATACACATACTCCACCTGGTTAACAGAAACACATGGACTCCCACAAGGTACTATACTAGCTCCTTTACTATTCACCTTATACACATACTCCACCTGGTTAACAGAAACACATGGACTCCCACAAGGTACTATACTAGCTCCTTTACTATTCACCTTATACACATACTCCACCTGGTTAACAGTAACACATGGACTCCCACAAGGTACTATACTAGCTTCTTTACTATTCACCTTATACACATACTCCACCTGGTTAACAGAAACACATGGACTCCCTCCCACAAGGTGCTATACTAGCTCCTTTACTATTCACCTTATACACATACTCCACCTGGTTAACAGAAATACATGGACTCCCACAAGGTACTATACTAGCTCCTTTACTATTCACCTTATACACATACTCCACCTGGTTAACAGAAACACATGGACTCCCTCCCACAAGGTACTATACTAGCTCCTTTACTATTCACCTTATACACATACTCCACCTGGTTAACAGTAACACATGGACTCCCACAAGGTACTATACTAGCTCTTTTACTATGCACCTTATACACAAACTCGATACCGGAGTTGGTGACTTGGCTTTTCCCTCTCTTTGATTTACTGATGTTTCTTTAAATTTCTTAGATACCGAGTTTGTGATACAGTAGAATCGCTCAATATTAATCTGTATCTCATAACTGAGCCTCGTGCTGCGCGAAGGCCCCACGAACGTTCTTATATCAGGTGAACATTATGTATCCACATTTTTTGAATTTTTTTGGGAGATACAGTCTTGGTGCTACATATTTAGTATAATAAACAAATATTTAATTTTGTAATGTTTAATTGCAAATGGTAACATTAACTATTCTCTTACAGTATAACATTAGTTATTATCATAGTGCTTGACTTCATGCAATTTAATCTTTATTTATTTGTCCCTGTATGGAAGTTTATCTTTTAAAAAAAATATATATTACATTTGATCATTAATGTAATTAATAGTATAATATACATTATTAACCGACCCAATTTGACATAAATCCATTATTATGCAGCTCCTATTCAAGTGGACAACACTGGCAAAGTTGCTATAATTGACATAATGAAAAATCAACAAATTGTTCTATGTGAACAAATTTTCGAAGAAACATCATTGATTGTTCAAGAAGTAACACCAGTAGTATGCGAAACGTTGGGTTTAAGACCTGGATACATTGAAAAGGAATTGGTGGAGTATTTATCAGACCAAGTGAATCTCGTAACAAAATGCGGAGCAACTGCATCCAATAAAACCCCACTTGTGTTGACTTGTGATGGTCAAGTTAAATACCAAATAGATAATATTGCTGATTTTAAGGAATGCGAAACTAATTGCTATTACACTGGTAAGTTTAATTAAGTATTACAATGAATAACATAATATATTGCCATTAGTGATGACAAAACTCGCCACCCATTTTTCATTAATCTTTATCTTGAAATTTGAAACAAATAAAACGAGTTAAATATACTGTCCATATCGATCCAGAGCAATAATTGTCGATTTTGCCTTTTTATAACCGTTAAAAAAAGTGCATTGTGTAATATTGTATTGTACACTTTGCTTATCATTGCTATTATTCACTATTAAGCATAATAATAGTAGTAGTAGTTAATAATAGTAGTAGTAGTTAATGATAGTATAGTTAATAATAGTAGTAGTAGTTAATAATAGTAGTAGTAGTTAATAATAGTATAGTTTATAATAGTAGTAGTAGTTAATAATAGTATGAAGATCGTAGGTGACGTATTGCGTCAGAAACACCCCCCAGCGCAACCGGCGGACGAGTCCATACTCATCTCGGAGTTTAGCAGTGCGCCGGAGCATCATGAAGTTATATTTGAGGCGATTAACGGGGAGGTGATTCTGTCGAGTTTACTCCGGATGAAGGGGAATGCCGCTGGGCCGTCCGGGTTGGATGTGCAGGGGTGGAAACACCTCCTGACAAAGTTTCGGACGGAGTCAACCGGCCTGGCCAACCAGATTGTGGAGTGGGCGAAACAGATCGCGCATAAGGTGGTTCCTCCGGATTCGATATCCGCGTTGCTAAACACGCGTCTACTGGTGCTGGATAAGAACCCCGGAGTTCGACCCGTAGGGATCGGAGAGATTCTCCGTTGGGTTATCAGTAAGTCGATTATATACTACATCCGTGAGGATCTCCAGGCTGTTGGAGGAGGGATTCAACTCTGTCTCGGCCAGAAAGCCGGCATTGAGTTCGCTATCCACAGCCTCAATGATGCATTCGACGATGATGACTGCGACGCGGTGCTAAAGATAGATGCAACAAACGCGTTTAACGTTCTTAACAGACAGGCTGCGTTGCACAATATTCGTGCGGTGTGTCCGGCGTTACACACAGTCGTAACCAACTGCTACAGTCGCCCATCCCGGTTGTTTGTTGGCGGAGACTCCTTGCTCTCCGAGGAGGGTACTACCCAGGGTGACCCGGTTGCCATGGCAATGTTTGGGAGCGGGACCTTGCCGTTTATCAGGACGTTGGGCGAGAGCTGTAAGATCCTTCAGCGATGGTTTGCGGATGATGGGAATGCGGCCGGGAAGCTCGTCGAACTGCGTAAGTTATGGGATATCGTGTCTCGACTTGGCCCACTGTACGGATACTACCCGTCGAAGTGTCACCTAACTGTTAAACTGGATAAGCAGGAGGAGGCCGAGGAATTATTTGCCAATACCAGCGTCATAATAAACACGGTTGGCCACGAACTCCTCGGCGGGGTTATCGGGACGGAGGAGTTTTGACGCGAATATACCACAAAGAAAGTGGAGGAGTTTACGGCCCAGGTCGACCGGATCACCGATATAGCTGTGGTGGATCCCCACTGCACGTACGCTGGGCTGGTGTTCGGTTTGTCATGATGGTGGCGGTACGTGTCGCGGGTAGCAACCGACCACTTCAGGAAACTGGAAGAGTCAGTAGAACACTTCCTCTGCCAGATCACCGGCAGAGCGTCGATTTCGTCGGAAGAAAGACAGCTGCTGTCCCTGCCAGTCCGGCACGTTGGATTGGGTGTTCCGGTTCCCGCCGACCTCGACGCACAGTATGGCAACTCGCGCGATATGTGCGAACCGTTTCATCTAGCCGATACCCATTCGATGTTGGTGATCCGGGAGCGGCAGAAGCTGGCATTGGCCGCATTGAAAGTTCGTGGGGCGCTGCACCTGAAAACTAAAATAGAAGAGGTTTACAGGATTATCTCGCCAAACCAACGCAAGTTGTGTGAGTTAACCCCAGAGAAAGGCGCTTCAACTAGGCTTAACACCAAACCGCTAACCCAAGTTCAAACTCACCTAGATAAGGAAGAGTTCGGAGACGCCCTAAGTCTACGTTACGGGTGGTCCCCTAAGGATCTCCCAGCTCGTTGTGCCTGTGGGGAGCGATTTTCTGCTTCGCATATTCTGCCATGCCCTACTGGAGGTTTTCCCTCCATAAGGCACAATGAGATCCACGATTTCGTGGCTGATTCCCTTACCGAGGTGGCGCACAATGTGGCAGTTGAGCCGATGCTCCAGCCACTGACAGGCGAGCAGTTCGCCCTCCAATCCGCTTCGACTGACCAGCGGGAGCGGCTGGACGTTTTGGTGAGTGGCTTCTGGGGCAACTGCTTCCAGAGGACCTTCATCGACGTTTCAGTATTCAACCCGCTGGCCGCTACGAACGCCGCCATGTCTTTGGATGCCGCCCATCGCCATCACAAGGACCGAAAGATCCGGAAGTACGAGGAGCGGGTGAGGGAGGTTGAACATGGCAACTTCACTCCCCTCATCTTCACGGCTTTCGGCGGGATGTCCAAAGCCACCACGCAGTTTGTTACTCGCCTGGCCCACAAGATCACGGACAAAAGGGAGGTCCGGTACTCCGACAGTATCACCTGGGTTCGCTGGCGACTGAGTTTCACGTTGCTGAAGTCGTCGCTGCTCTGTCTGTGTGACTGTAGACCAGCTTCTCGCCGCCCAGTCCGCTGCAATATCGCAGAGGCGTCCATTCTCCTGGCTAATGCAAACTCGGACCCAACAGGATGAATGGCAGTGCAGTGGTAGGCAGTACACAGTACAGCAGTACATACTGGTAGTTTAAATAGCAATCTGGTTGCTAGGCAGCCGTCAAATACAGCTGGTGGTGGTTGGTGAGTAATTATTTAGTTTTTATGTGCTGTATTTTGTATGTGCTGTATTGTTCTTTTGATAACTATTTGAATTTGCAATGCAATTGCAATGTAAACTGGTGGATGAAGTAAAAAAAAAAATAGTAAGTTAGTAAGTTAATAATAGTAGTAGTAGTTAATAATAGTATAGTTGATGTATGTATAAATTAACGAGAAATAAACACAGGAAGTATTTTTTGGTTTGTTTTGTGACGCATGGCTGGCGATAATAACATGAATGCTAAAAGTGTGACAAGTCAATCAATGATTACATCTAAGAAAGAGATAGTGAATCAAATAACATTGAACATTTTATAGATGATAATAAACATGCTACTATTCACTCCATCTGCATAAATGTTTGTCTGCTACATTGCCCCAACATGATGTGTATGGAAGTCATCCATTACAGAAATTGTCCTATTGAATATTGTAACCCTTGTAAGTTATATTTATTACAATAGTTCATATATTATTTTGTATTGCAATTTGATTGGCTATACAATACTGGCAGTAAATTAATACTATTATTAGCCAGCTTGATTGGCTATACAATACTGTCAGTAAATTAATACTATTAATTGCCAGCTTGATTGGCTATACAAAACTAGCAGTAAATTAATGCTATTATTAGCCAGCTTGATTGGCTATACAATACTGGCAGTAAATTAATACTATTATTAGCCGGCTTAATTGGCTATACAATACTGGCAGTAAATTAATACTATTATTTAAATAAATACTATTATTATCCAGCTTGATTGGCTATACAAGACTGGCAGTAAATTAATACTATTATTAGCCAACTTGATTGGCTATACAATACTGGCAGTAAATTAATACTATTATTAGCCAGCTTGATTGGCTATACAATACTGGCAGTAAATTAATACTATTATTTGCCAGCTTGATTGGCCATACAATACTGGCAGTAAATTAAGACTATTATTACCCAGCTTGATTGGCTATACAATACTGGCAGTAAATTAATACTATTATTTGCCAGCTTGATTGGCCATACAATACTGGTAGTAAATTAAGACTATTATTACCCAGCTTGATTGGCTATACTATACTGGCAGTCAATTAATACTATTATTTGCCAGCTTGATTGGCCATACAATACTGGCAGTAAATTAATACTATTATTAGCCAGCTTGATTGGCTATACAATACTGGCAGTAAATTAATACTATTATTTGCCAGCTTGATTGGCCATACAATACTGGCAGTAAATTAATACTATATTAGCCAGCTTGATTGGCTATACAATACTGGCAGTAAATTAATACTATTATTTGCCAGCTTGATTGGCCATACAATACTGGCAGTAAATTAATACTATTATTAGCCGGCTTAATTGGCTATACAATACTGGCAGTAAATTAATACTATTATTTAAATAAATACTATTATTTGCCAGCTTGATTGGCCATACAATACTGGCAGTAAATTAATACTATTATTTGCCAGCTGATACATAGTGATACAATTTCACATGAACAAAGGGGGGGGGGGGGGGGGGGGTGTAATTACAACTACAGGACAGGGAGAGAGGGACGGAAATGATGGAATTTACACAAGTCAATTCATTCATTAGTTTCACTAAAATCACTATCAGTGTCACAATTTGAGGCATAAATTTTAGAAAATTAGTTTTTCTGAATCAGCAAAGGTCTTAAATTTTTTAAAATATAATTAATTTATATTAATTATTATTTAATATATATTAACTAATTTCAAGAGAATAATATGGCACAATTCAAAATTCTAACCGATAAAGTTTGATCAAACACGAAAACAAATCAAACAAAAGAAAATTTCGAAAATTGGTTAAGAAATTATTGCCGAGTAGTAGTATTTTAAATGTGAAAAATACAATTTCGAGATTAACAAATTTAAAGTCTATGAACAATATATTTCAAATGTTCCCGCTATTTTCATATACTGTTATCTTTTTCTTTTCCTATTGGTTATCCCACACTTTTTTTGTGAGTTGTTAATGGATTTCATTGGTTCAAATAAACCCCTACCCACTTTTAAAAACCTGTTAAAATTTTAGAGTGCTGGTCCAAAAACCTTGTGTAAACTGTAAAGACTGTATCACTGTAAATAATTTTATCTTGGCGTTTAGATTTGATGGCATCCCATTTCGTCATTTCTTAATAAATGGTCATGGAATTATGACACTTACGCAAACTTTCGAAATCACATAACATTTATACATATTTTTCTAATAAGCCTTTACACAGCACATCAAGCTTTGCGCAGCACATGAAACCTTCACGCAGTACGTGAAACCTTCGAACAGCACGTGAAGGCTTCGCGTAACACTTAACGACTTTGCACAGCACGTTAATTAATCGGGCAGCTCTGAAAGCCTTTTGATCAGGATCTTCACGCGGAACATGAAATGTTCATGCAACATATGAAGACTTCGCGCAGCACGTGAATTATTTTTGCAGCATGTGGAACTTAAAAAATATAAGTTTATAGTTGTTCCCCACAATTATTATTACCAGCTATTGTTATATGATGATTGTTCTATTGTTCACATTTAAAAACGAAAAACAAATTATTCTCAATTTATCTTCACAAAAATAAACGTTTAAAATATTTATTCAATGGTAGATTCGTATTTATCTCGAAACCAACAAAATTCGAAGTTGTTGCGGTTGAAATCCCCCCCCCCCCCCCCCCCCCTCTCCCACCATTACTTAATCCTGTCAATAATTACAGTATGCATGCATCGCATGATTATACAATATTTTGATTATTATATTGTTGTACATACATTCGGCTACTTATAATCCCGACCTCGAATGATGAATAGAAACCGTAGACCAAGTATTAACACAACAGTACCAGAGCGGGACTGCAGCACTACCGCAACGGGATCGCAGCAGTACCGCAATGGCACCACAGCAGTACCGCAACGATAATGTTGGGTGTGAACAGACTCCGCTTACTCACCGCTGGCTTATCGCTTCAGTACCGCTAGACTAACCATTGTGAGCAAACTACCTGTTAACGGGTAGTTTACCGCTCACCCACCATTGGATGTGAATGGGTCTTAATTATATATTGAGTTGCATACTACAGTTAACTACTTTACAGTTGGATAATGTACAGTACAGTGTACAATGAACATTTTTTACAGATACTATTGACCTCCCTGAATTGGTGCTAGATGCGGATCCAATTGATGTGGAAGTGAACAGTCATTTAGTTCTAGAATGCGCATTTGAATTTGAACCTGCAACAAGCGACTATCCTATCATATTCAAATGGTATCAAAATAATATTGAAATTATTGTTACCCATGAAAATCGCTACAACAAGGTTTGTCATTTATATTTATACTTTAAACTATCAGAAAACCAACGTTGTAATTAATATACACATACATGTTAACATTTTATTTTACATCGTTAGATAGAGTTAGGCTCGCTCAGTTTGTAGAGGTCCAGGCTAGGAAATGACCAGGGCCCTCAGCCCTGTTTTTGCCGGGTTTACTTAAAACAAAAAATATAATTTTTGCATTTTCTACCCATTCCCATTTCCAACCGATAGGAATTAAAAAAAGGGTCAAAAGTCATGTGTTTGTTGTTAGGTCCTGCTTCTCTAGGTCATTAGGTCCCGTAAAGGATTATAAAATGAGTAAATCCGGTACCCTATTTAGAGAGCTCCTGTATTTCTCATGAAACAGGGTTCCAGTCCACTTCTTGAACTGTATTCCAGCCGGAAACAAGCCAAGCCATTTCCAGAGATGAATTCCTAAAGATGGAATGAATTTTGGCCTATACTATAACTATAGACCCATGGCAATGTTTAGGGGCGATGGTGGCTAGCATTAAAGTCGCCCAGGAAAGATAAGAATGCATGGTGATCCTCTCCACGAGGAGCTACTTGTAGATTCTGGTATACATCTTTTTCATTTCCCATGGAGGCAAAACTACTGGGTGAATAACATAGTCAGAACCACCTTAGGAAACTTATTAGCCTATCTTCCAGAGCATGAGAAATTGCAATCAAGTCGCCACCCTCCTCGTGAGGAGACCTTGGGTTAGGGCCAGAAAGGTCATTAAAACATGACTCACGGAATTATTGATTGATGCTCACCCTCAAGTAGAGGGTAAGACATGAAGGATAACTCAGGAGATAACTTATTGATTGATGCCTGTGAGGCCAATTGTCCCAAAGGCAAATTAATTCCACTGGACCTCCACAATACTAAAGTAATCAATAGTGGGGGTTAAGGTGTGATGGGATCCTAGTTGGTGACGGATCCCGACTGGATTGACTGATGAAGTTAACTACGCATCTCCGCATTGGGGAATACTGATTCCCGAAGGCTCGGTAAAATAAGGGTTATCTAATAATCTCATCTTAATGCTAGATGTTAATATATTATAGTTACCGGTAGAAAATGATTACAGCACAATTGGTAATGGTTATGGTTGACGGTGAAAACTTGTTCATCGTCTACAGTGAATAGACTGGTCAGAATACACTCATGACCGTTAATATATGTAAATTGGGAAATACATTGCCTATAGGCTAACACATTTGACCTCCAACTGATACACTCCAAATCGACATGTGTGTGCCTCCCATTGGTCAGCTAACCACGGCCTGTTTCTGCCTCCCTTAGGCCCTTTGTTAGGCTCTGTTTACTGAGGTGGATTATAAGTCCACAGCCCGCCAGCTGGCCCTGTTGCATCATCTCTTTGCCGGTATACCCCATAAGATACCTTAGTAGCCAATGTGATATATCGGCTCCCCCTCCCCCATTTTATGGTAGGGAATGTACAGCAGAATGGATCCACTAACACCCCCCCCCCATGCTATCTTCCTAGTAAGAAGATAGCATTAACCGTAAAGTGTGTTCCATTCTGGGGAATCCAATCTAGCAATCAATCCTATCCCACATCTTTGGATGTGGGATAGGATTATCTTCGGGAGTAGTCTCCCAATCTGGCCCAACTAGGTTTGATCTCATTACCCTTCCTCTTGGTGCTCCTGCGAGCTATAGTTCGCCAAGGCATGCGGTATCTCTATTTTAGACCATCGCATCTTCCTCATGCAATTTTAAATTGGCTACCATTGGATCAGATCTGCTGGGCGCCAATTTCTTCACTTCTCACACATCTCATTAACGGAAAAGTTCATGGTTCTATTAACCCAGCATCTGTCATATAAAATAATGTAATCTATTTATTCTTCATGTGTACGTATTATAACTTGTTAGTTCAACCCGTAGTACACTCTATCTATGGTATCAAGTATGCATGTAATGTAATCTTCTAATCTAGAAAAGATTGATCCTATTGATTCAGCTTCCCATAGTACACACTCTATCTATGGGGTGGTTCATATGTACCCTTCTAATCCAATGTATGTCCCATTGACCCAGCATTAGTAAATTTGTACTCATCTAATCCTATATATGGTCCCATTGACCCGGCATTAGTACGTATGTACTCTACCAATCCTAAGTATGATCCCATTGATCCAGCATTAGTACATACGTACTCTTCAGGTGTACTTAATATATATGTTTTTTTTATTTATTTATTTTGTGGGTAGGGTGTATAACCCTCATTCCCACCCCCATCAGACCAATTTAATGGACAATTCAACAATTTAGGGTGATTCTTCCAGCAGGCAACACTTTCCCACTGCCCTCCTATATGTCTTCCTGTGCTTCACCATAATCTTCCCACCAATCCTGAACTCTATGGATCTAACTTTCCCACCTTCGCCAGGGTAGCATTCAATAGTAGAATGCTCCCTGCTGTCATAGAATACTTCTTCCTGTTTCCTTCCTTTGTTTCATTGAATGCCTCCTCCTCTACTTCTTCCTTTTCTGAAGTCTCAGATTTATTTCGTCGAATGGCTCCTCCTCTACTTCTTCCTGGAGACTCGGCTTTGGTTCGTCGAATGCATCCTCCTCACTTGGTGGCAGAATGCACCCTTGGTTCTTTCATCATTAGTATATTTCACATCCACACCTGCTGGCCTCCCCCACAGTATGTGCCCCAGCGTCAAAGCTTTCAATACCCTGGGTCACCATTCTGTACACATAATGGTCTACCATTTGTCGCCTTCTCGCACTTTGTCAGTTCTGTGCTCAACACGTCTTCCTTAACTTCCTCCTTAGTGAAGTATAATAATGTGAATTTCCCGTTTTAGTTTCCCTCATCCTCAATCATTGTTTCCTCTCCCTTTGGAACAATCGTCTTAATTAGTGACCACTCAGACTTGTTGTTCAGGAAGTATGGTCCATGCTGCCACAACTCCTGCTTCCGTGTGAAAACGTGGTGTTCCACATCCATTGTGAGCAAGTCCGCCGGATTGTCATATGTTTGACAGTAGTGCCACTTATCCAAGTTACTCGTCTCTCTTATCTCGTTGCAATGGCCCTCTTAATGCCCGTGGAACTTACACCTTTTACACCTATGATGTAATTCCAGGCATGAGCCCTTGGTATGGCTCATCTGGTATAAACAATTCTTTCTGGTGGGTATATTGCCCAAAACAGTCGCAGCCATTTATCCTGGTCTGCCCCCCGAACTCATCCATCTGGATACTCGTCCGCTTGGACCTGTGGCTCTTTGATAAGTGAACATCTCCACATTCTTATCGTGACCCAAATCAATTATGGCCCCCTCTCTTGGTAGCACTTACCACCCGCAGCGCCGTCCCTGGTTGTTTTCCCAGCTTGATCGCTGCTGCCAGGAAATCACTGATTGGTTCCCCGTTTTTCCAAGCCCACCCGCAATACATCCTAGAATCATCTCACCCCGCTGGCCGTCACTACTCTTCCATCTACCCAGTCTGTATCCGCCCATCCTGTCCTCCCAAACAGCAGCACATCCCTGAACTCATCCCTGAACTTATTGTCGCCAAATATAGTCTGTATCCTTTTGTGGGCTGTTGGGCAATCCATCCCGATTATCAGGGATACTTTTGGCACGTCGATGTTGGGAGTTGAAAAGTCGATTGAGTCTAAATGCCAGCATGACCTACTATAGATATAGATTTATATTGATATAGATATAGATATAGATATCTATAGTAGGTCACTATGCCAGTATCATTCGACCTCGATCTGCGTTGGTTGCCTGGCATTAATGTTGATGGACTCAGTAATTTGTATGGGCTCTATGTTTGCTTCGTAGTTTCAGCCAGGTGCTATGGCCTCTATCCGACATCTTCCTGTTCTCATAGGAATGATTTCGTCCTTGACAGATATGGTGGTGATCACCATCTTACTCGACTTCGTCTTTAATTTTAGCCTCTCTGCTATCCAGCTTTCCATCAGCGTGAATGCTGCTCCACTGTCGATTAACATCAGTATTGTGACTGATCTCCCATTTTTCCCAATCATCCTTACTGGCACCACTACTAGCAACACTGTCGCTCGCTCCTTAAAGTTTTATCGTTGTACTTGCCATTGTTTGGACTCCACCTTCATCCGCATACTTTGGAGCTTGTTCTTGATACCAATCCTTTCTATGCCCTCCCACCACACATCTGTGACATAGTCAAAACTTCCCCATATACGCATTTCTGTCCTGTTTTAACAATATTTGCCACTGTTTACAGTCAATCATCTTATGCATTCCGTTTCTGTGCAGCTGACACTCGTAATGCAGGAAGCTTGTATCGACGAGTATGTGCCAATTACCATGTAATAATAATGCAACATTATATATTATTCCTTTACAGATGATTAACAAATGGAGTCATTCTTTGGAGATTACAAATGCGAAATTATCTGATGAAGGGGTCTACCACTGTTCCCTAGTTGTATATGATGGACGCAAAACAGAAAGTAATAATGTTCAAATCAATATTTTAGGAAGTAAGTAAGATAGTTATTCGAGCTAAACTAAATCTTTCTACACCGCAGTATGCCAAGAAATCCCTAAATTCCACTTCGTACCATAGGAAATATTATTGTAATGAGGTAAAAAATAAGTAGTTGTACTACTTCATAATATAAAATTTCCATATATTTTTACAGATATTAGTGACCTCCCTGAATTGATGCTGCAGGCGAACCCAATTGATGTGGAAGTGAACAGTCAGTTAGTTCTAGAATGCGCATTTGAATTTGAACCTGCATCAAGTGACTATCCTCTCATATTGAAATGGTATCAAAATAATATGGAAATTATTGTTAACCAAGACAATCAGTACAACAAGGTTTGTTATTAATATTTGTACTTTAAAAAATCAGTGCACCAATGGCGTATAGAGGTAAAATGCTTGAAATTCTAAGAGCTTATGGAATACCAGAAGTAATTGTTGCTGGCATTGGATTGTTATATTGTGACACAGAAGCGCAGGTACTCTCACCAGATGGTGAAACTGTGTTTTTCTCAATCCTGGCTGGCGTACTGCAAGGTGACACATTAGCACCATTACTATTTGTAATTGTGCTGGATTACGCAATGATGACGGCCACAAAGGGTGAAGATCTGGGATTCACACTTCAGGAACGCAGAAGTAGTAGATATCTGGCAACTACAGTTACAGAC
Source organism: Nemertoderma westbladi (assembly GCA_032718475.1). Taxonomy (NCBI): domain Eukaryota; kingdom Metazoa; phylum Xenacoelomorpha; order Nemertodermatida; family Nemertodermatidae; genus Nemertoderma; species Nemertoderma westbladi. Next base: position 22,872 of record JAUCBJ010007628.1, read on the forward strand.
ACCGACTTTGCGGATGACATTGCCCTGCTCTCTAATACGCTAGCAGATGCACAGCTTCTACTAAATAAAGTGGAGAGGGCTGCTAAGGAGGTTGGATTGCATATAAATGCTACATAGACCGAATTCATGACCTTTAATGTTGATGGAAACTTGACAACCATTTATAATAATCAACTAAGGAAGGTCGATGACTTCCAGTACCTTGGATCATGGATAGAGAGTAGCAAAAAGGACATAGAAGTTAGGAAAGCAAAGGCTTGGGTAGCTCTATCAAAAATGGATACCATCTGGAAATCAGATCTCTCCAGGCACCTGAAGACTAAGTTCTTTCGAGCCACAGTGGAAAGTGTATTTTTATATGGGGGTGAGACCTGGACACTGACTAAATCACTTGAACAACGAATTGATGGTTGCTACACAAGACTACTAAGGGCAGCCCTAAACATCAGCTGGAGACAACACATGACAAACGCCGAGCTTTATGGTACAATACCACCTGTATCAACCACCCTCCGTGAACGCAGATTAAGATTCAGTGGGCACTGCTGGCGAAGTAAAGACGAGGTCATACCAGATCTACTTCTCTGGCAACCAACTCATGGAAAGCGTAGTCGTGGATGACCTGCCATAACATATATAGATCAACTTGAAAGGGATACTGAACTTGGGAGAAACGAAATTGCAACAACTATGGAGAATCGGGAAGCCTGGAAGGATCTCATTTACAGTGTCCGAGTTCGCTCGACCTAGTAGTAGTAGGCCAGAAGAATACCTACAGTTTCGGCGTATGTATAGTAACGAAATACTAACAAAGAACTTGACGCAGGCGGAGTGCCTAAAATATCTGCAAGTATACACAGGAGGCCCAGCATACAACATCGTGAGGCAATACCAGGGCATAGAGGGCGGCTTCACGACGGCATGGCGGGCACTGGACAGGGAATACGGGCACCCGGCCAAGATCATCAGGCAAACCCTGAGAGGCATAACATCGGGTGGCCTACAGGATAATCCCGTTAGCATTAAGACGTTCGCTAACAAAGTCGAAAAGGCGCTAATCATGCTAAAGACGCTAGACGCGCCATACGAGCTCAACGCATCCAACAACATCACCACGATAGCGCAGGCACTACCGATCTGGCTGCGCAACAAGTGGAGGAAAATCGCTTTCTCCACTCGAGATAGGAAGGGTGTGGACCAGGTTTAGAAGAAATGTCGAGCTTCTTGAACTACGAAGCCGAACTAATAACAGACCCAGTCTATAGTGAGGATAGTTTGGGGAAGGCGCCAAAGATCGAATACAACTGGCCTAAACCCGAACATAATCCGACAGACCCATTCTCAAGAGTAAGACAGTCACTACCACATGTGGCCACACAGGGGACTACTAGTCCACAGTTAGCTGGTAGTAGGGCCACACCGTGGCAGGGACAGACAGAAAATAACACCACAAATAAACACAATCCCAACATACCCAGTAGGCCGAATACGAAGTCAGCCGAAACGTTTTCGTTTCGGCATGAATGCTTAAAAGGGACCAGCCAGGGCGCATCTCTGCCTTGCATCCTTAAGTGGTAGCTAAATGAGTACTGGAGTTTCCTCTGGTGAGTAAAGTTCTGGGGGGACCGCACTGGAAATAAGTCGTTAGACTTTGTGCGTAATACCTGGCCTAGTGGCCGAAGAAAATGTACTTTTTTTTTACTTTATGAATGTAATTAAATACAAATTATTCTAGAAAAAAAGATTGCTTAGCCCTAGTAATGAAACTCTCGGTCCCTGATTATGGGAAATAAGTAATCTTAATTTAGAGACATTTTAAATGCAACTAAATTTAAAATGTTTGAAATGACCATAATAAATTCAATATATAATTTCACCTCGATGTATGCATGGTTGTTTCTAAATTTTCTTTCATTTGGCTGTCCTTGTTCCAATTCGCAACATTTTCGATCCAGTTCAGTTGATTTCGGTCCAGATTCGTGTAGAGCGCCATTTCTTTGCTGCTACAGTATATAGCAGGCACTACTGTTGGGCTCTTACTGCAGAAATCACCACTTCTCTTGACGGTCTTTTACCACGAGATGCTGTGGTGGTTCCAATGCTTAAAATACAATATGCAATTATCATTAACAAATGAGGCATTGTATCTCGGTAGTGACTGATAGCTGTACAATCTCGGTAGTGACTGATAGCTGTACAATATCAGTAGTGACTGATAGCTGTACAATCCCGGTAGTGACTATAGCTGTACAATACCAGCAATTACTGAGATAGCTGTACAATCTCGGTAGTGACTGATAGCTGTACAATATCAGCAATGACTGAGATAGCTGTACAATCTCGGTAGTGACTGATAGCTGTACAATATCAGTAGTGACTGATAGCTGTACAATCTCGGTAGTGACTGTTAGCTGTACAATCTCGGTAGTGACTGTTAACTGTACAATCTCGGTAGTGACTGTTAGCTGTACAATATCAGCAATGACTGAGATAGCTGTACAATCTCGGTAGTGACTGATAGCTGTACAATATCAGTAGTGACTGATAGCTGTACAATATCAGTAGTGACTGATAGCTGTACAATATCAGTAGTGACTGGTAGCTGTACAATATCGGTAGTGACTGGTAGCTGTACAATATCAGTAGTGACTGATAGCTGTACAATATCAGTAGTGACTGATAGCTGTACAATCTCGGTAGTGACTGATAGCTGTACAATATCAGTAGTGACTGATAGCTGTACAATCTCGGTAGTGACTGATAGCTGTACAATATCGGTAGTGACTGGTAGCTGTACAATATCGGTAGTGAGTGATAGCTGTACAATATCGGTAGTGACTGGTAGCTGTACAATATCAGTAGTGACTGATAGCTGTACAATCTCGGTAGTGACTGATAGCTGTACAATCTCGGTAGTGACTGATAGCTGTACAATATCAGTAGTGACTGATAGCTGTACAATCTCGGTAGTGACTGATAGCTGTACAATATCGGTAGTGACTGGTAGCTGTACAATATCAGTAGTGACTGATAGCTGTACAATATCAGTAGTGACTGATAGCTGTACAATCTCGGTAGTGACTGGTAGCTGTACAATATCAGTAGTGACTGATAGCTGTACAATATCAGTAGTGACTGATAGCTGTACAATATCAGTAGTGACTGATAGCTGTACAATCTCGGTAGTGACTGATAGCTGTACAATCTCGGTAGTGACTGATAGCTGTACAATATCAGTAGTGACTGATAGCTGTACAATCTCGGTAGTGACTGATAGCTGTACAATATCGGTAGTGACTGGTAGCTGTACAATATCAGTAGTGACTGATAGCTGTACAATATCAGTAGTGACTGATAGCTGTACAATCTCGGTAGTGACTGGTAGCTGTACAATATCAGTAGTGACTGATAGCTGTACAATATCAGTAGTGACTGATAGCTGTACAATATCAGTAGTGACTGATAGCTGTACAATCTCGGTAGTGACTGATAGCTGTACAATATCAGTAGTGACTGATAGCTGTACAATCTCGGTAGTGACTGATAGCTGTACAATATCGGTAGTGACTGATAGCTGTACAATATCAGTAGTGATGGCACCATCACATACGGTTTGTTATCGGGTTGTGTATGTGTATGCAGGGCAACTCATTTGACTTTTCTTTGTTTCAATAAGTTAAATTTTTATATATCATGTAACCTAAGGATAACTAAAAAAATACCAAGTAATGTACGGTATCAAAATTTTCTTAGAATAGGCCGTATGTCGATAGTAGTAGTAGTATTATAGTCCCTGCAACGCAAAGTTGTATTCATTTCCTTTACAGATAATTAACATATTGGGTCATTCGTTAACGATTAAAAACGTAAAGTTGTCTGATGAAGGGGTATACCACTGCTCTCTATCTGTAAACGATGGACGCAAAACAGAAAGTAATAATGTTCAAATCAATATTTTAGGAAGTAAGTTAATGAAATGACCGGGACTGCACTAAATAAATTTAGAGCAGAAATATTATACTGATAAGTGTGATAACCGAAAAAAAAAAAAAAAAATTAAATGACACTATCTTTACAATGTGCTTGCAAATGCAAATATTATGCTTTTTATTTCATCTACCATCATCAAACCCCCAGTGACACTGTCTACAACATCCCTGAACACCTCAAAGCGCCTCACTTGATCAGCAGAAATCATATACCATGTTTTCACACGAGGAAGTACAGCATGCACTAGTTATGGAAAGTCTTAATCGACGCATTAAGAACTACAGTAGGATTGATTTGCCACCAGTAGTGGACCCATTTAGAGCGAATTTAGTTCCAATGGAAGCGAACTTAGTTCCAATGTTTCAATCGTGGGGCTAAGCCTTTGCGTATTGCCACTATTTGGGGGTGGGTCAGGGTCCGGTCAGCAATAATTATAAATGGTTGTAACACCCTGCTGCCATTTTGTAAAAACGAATTATTATCAATGAATTAAAAATGTAATTACATATTTTGAAATATTTTAATAACGGGTATATATACTGAGACTGACTGACTGTACGGTAGTCTACGGCACATTTACTATGACACATTCTAAATGTTCCGATAGACCACAGAACATTTACCACGGCACATTCTAAATGTTGCGGTAGACCACGGCACATTTATCACGGCACATTCTAAATGTTTCGATAGACCACGGCTCATTTACCACGGCACATTCTAAATGTTCCGATAGACCACAGCACATTTACCACGGCGCATTCTAAATGTTGCGGTAGACCACGGCACATTTATCACAGCACATTCTAAATGTTTCGATAGACCACGGCTCATTTACCACGGCACATTCTAATTGTTACGGTAGACCACGTCACATTTACTATGGCACATTCTAAATGTTGCGGTAGACCACGGCACATTTACCACGGCACATTCTAAATGTTTCGATAGACCACGGCCCATTTACCACGGCACATTCTAAATGTTGCGGTAGACCATGGTACATTTACTACGGCACATTAAGCTCCCATAGAGTTAATGCTATTTTTCCTTTGTGGTAATGTGGCCGTTATGGGCTTCCCTAAATAGGAAACCTACCTACAAATAAGAAACCCGACGTCAATCCCCCCACCCACCTCTGTATTTGTACAACATTTTATAGCCCGATAGAAATAGGGTTAGCATAGGCTACATTCCTGTTTCGTGATAATGTAATAAGTTGATCAGATTCTTATTACAATATCAATCATTTAAGTACCATAACAGCACAACTAGAATTCATTTATTTGATTCCTGTTTGGTGATAGTTTCTTCAATTACATATGTAAATTATAAAATAATAAATGAGTTGCATTAGAGTGCATTATTTTGAGATTATGTAATAAATATTTATAGGTATTTGTGAGACGATAAGGCATCACCAACAATCTAGTCAGTTACTGAATAATTTAGAATACTTCACCTCTGGACAACCTCTGTACAGAATATATGGATGTAATGGTCTTTATAATGGCGATGAACAGTTAGTATCAGTTGTGCCGAAAAATCAATTTAATTAATTTATTATTGTTTATCATTAATTATCGCTTTTTGTTTGCACATTGCTGGGGCAACAAACCGGTGTTATATCCGTATTAACTATATACGTCATTGTTTATAAAACATCACTTTATAGTGTTACAGCACAAGTGATGTTGTAACTAAAACGAACCAAAAATAACATTAATTGAAATAAATAACAAAACGAACCATCTTGTATAACAGAATACAGATTAACTTACTTCAGGTATTATTATATCCGTATATTCATTCCATTCTCGAACGGACGATAATTATAGTATATTAAGAATAGTTTGTTATTCCTACGGTTATTATAATATGTTAAGCCCCTGAAGGAAAGGCCCCTGATAAGACCTCATTAGTTGTTGAACAACTTCTATATGTTGAGCCAGAGACATCTGTCAAGTTTTAGCAGACATTATAAATGCGTATTTCAAGTTTCATCAGCACAAAGGTAAAAGTCGAGACCCACACATTCCCAAGTCATATCACCCAATTTCGACCATTATTCTGCTTCGCCAAGCTAATGGAATCTGAAGTGCTCTGTGTGAATATCTATCGATTGAGTTACCGGAATTTGTCTCACAATCGCGATTGGTATACCAACATAAAATTGGATCGGATCTTATCTTATCCTAAGTGCAGTGCTAGAATGATAGAATAGCAGTGTTTGATCGGTTTCGTCAGCTTTTGATAATATCAAGCATTTTACCCTATTCAACAAGCTCATGGACCATCTCAATCCACATATGTTTAGTGCTACTTGCAAAATTATACTTGCATTGTAGCATTTCTAAAGTTTGGAGCAGATATATCTGTGATGGGTATTTCTTTGTTGAACGGAGTAAAACAAGGGTCACTTCTCTCTCCAGTTCTATATAACTTCTATACCAGTGATGTCCTCGAAGCTTTGAAAGATGCTGGATTATGAGGAATACACACACCCTTTGTCTCGGCACAATTGCCTATACTGATGACACTCTCATAATGGGTAAATATATTGCTGAAATCGAACACCATATCAAATTAATCGGAGTTCAACTTGAGAAAGTATACTTAGAAGTTGAGAATAGTAAATTGAACTGTATATTTATACTTCCATGGGGTTTCAGCAGTTCATCAATCCCGTCGTTTCTCAGCGTAAATGGTACATTGTTACCACCGCAACAATTTATTAACCCTATTAGTACCGGGCTATAAAATGTTGTACAAATACCGGGGGGGGGGGGGGGGGGGTTCATATTGACCCTTCCCTCTAAAATCTACAAATATTTACGAAAACGTCTGAATTTTTGTTTATACGTAGGTATCACTAGTCTGGATCCGACCGAAAAAAAAATTTCGAAAAAATGTACTTGGGTGGTTAGGTTATATTGCAGCACCAAAATTACAAGTAGAGCACAATTTTCACAAAATTTGAAAGTTACATTTTTCGGCTAATTGTTTTTCAATACAGGTTTTCTGGGGCGCAAAATACATTGGAAAATATTTAAAAAGGATATGATTACTATAAATGGCTGTTTAGTCCTCTCGGCGTAGGAAAAAAATGAAAAAAACAAGTAACCAGCTCTTTTCAGTTAGAACACAAAATTTTTAATTCACTTATACGATGCTATAAATTAACATTTTCAGGTTTTCTAGGGCGCTAATTCTAATGGAATACATTTCTAATATGCCAGATCATTGCTACTTGTATTTGTCGGCGTAATTTGGCTAATTTTGGTGCTAGCACCAAATTTCGTACCCACCACCAAAAAGTACAAGTTTGCGATTTCCAGTGCTGTTTTTATTGATGCCAGTGGATTCAGGACCCTCATAAACCCGTATAACGCAAGAAACAAGATGATACTATCTTCTGATCAATTTGCTTATTTTCCAAAATTTGGTGCTGGCACAACAATTTTCACCCACCGGCGAAAAATACAAGTTTGAAAACTCTTATGAAATTTTTACTGATTCCATTGAATTCAGAACCCTCACAAACCCGTATAACGCAAGAAACAAGGTGACACAATCAATTGATATATTTGATGGTTTTCAAAATTGGGTGCTAGCACCATATTTTGCACCCACTTCCGAAAAATACAAGTTTGATATGTCTAGTTCGATAATTATATATTCCATTGAATTCAGAACAACCATAAACCTCTAAAACACAAGAAATAAATTGTCACAAGCAATTTTATCTATTGAATGGATTTTCAAAATTTCGTGCTAGCACCAAAATTTGCACACTGCACCGAAAATTACAAGTTTGATACGCTTGGTGAAACTCGTATATATTCCATACCAGAACCCCAAAAAGCCCCAATTGCGTATAAAACAAGTTTCAAACAATCAATTTACAAAATTGACATAATTCAAAATTTGGTGCTGTCACCAAAATTTGGCACCCGCCGAAAAAAACAAGTTTGAAATTTCTAAATCAATTTATATGTATTCCATCCAATTGCTAACACCAAAAAACCGGTGTAAATCAAAAATAGAGATGTTACAATTCATATTTAATGAAATGAAATTTTCAAAAAACGTCTCAAAAAAAGTGCCAAAAGTAGGGTTAAAAAATGGTGCTATAACTCGAAAACTACCCAATATTTTTGAAAACGGTTTTCACTACTAGGAAGACAATAGATTTTTAGGAAAAGTCATAAAAGTTCAGATTCCCAATTGCGTTTGTTTCAGAATTATAATAAAAAAACCACGGGGGGGGGGGAGGGGTCATAGTGACCCCCCCCCCCCCCCCCCACGGGTTTAATATGGTTAACTTCCTTGGATTTAAAATTCAACATGTTGGAACGTCTGCTGAAGCTATAGCCGATTGTATATGTATAGGCCTACAGCTAATTGCATCCGTTGCTGAATCTTTTCGTAGAAAGGCTGGACTTCACAATGGCTTAATGCTCGTACATTGAGCCGTCTCTGATCCTCCATTGTCCAGCCTACAATATCTACAGTGCAAGGTTCCTCGTTGGTCGAATGATGAGTGAAGATAGGAACAAACTGGATATAGTCCATCAAAAGGTAGTACGCACTTGGATGCACTTGGGATCATATGCTAGTAACTCTATAATATACAAATTGATGAACTGCCGACTTCTTACTTCTGATGTATCATGGACTTCTAGAATGTTATTTATACCAGGACTGGAAACTAGGTAGCTATAGGCAAAATAAAAACACCAGTTGAGGCCTACATATTAATTACTGCACGGTACATAGTAATTATAAACACGGTATACACGTTTTTAGTGTTTCACGCGTTTCACGCGATCCCTCCAAATATCCAATATATTCGACTACCGATGATCGACTTAATTTTCTGGGCAATGTTTCAAGGTCTCTTACCACATGGAGGACCTCTAGCGAAATAGATCTAATAATAGATCTAATTGTAAAAGCTTTTGCGTAATTAGCCGGTTATTATCCCCGTAAAGTACTCTGTGGTTGGTTTACCAGGCATAAAAAGGCCGTGTCCTTGCTGTACTGGTGTTTTGGAGGACATAAAAGCCATTTCTTCTGTATTTGTACTTTAGAGGACATAATCTGCAATTTCGTGATGTAAAAAGCTCGATACTCTTGAAAACAGTGTCGCTACCATGACGACGGCTAACGGCTGATATTGCCACGTTGCCCCATAGCCCTGCTTTCTGTATCTGCCAATAGGATTTGAGTTGGTTTTGATTTTGACCTATCACAGATCTACTGAACTGAATTTCCTATCTGTATGCTCATTCTCTGTGGTGGGTGAGATCTTTGTAGAATAAGGGTAGCTGGTATTCTTATAGTTATTCTTATCAGTTTTTAGTGTTGTTGGTGATTCTAAGCCAGGAAGAACGGCTTTAGCCTTACACTAGTAGGCTTAATTATAAGGACAAATATCCGTTATCTGCATTTATCATAACATAACACACCATACCTAATCAAACAACCTGTGCATACTTTTATATTGTTATACTGCTATTTACTGTCAGTTCTTCATAATATGGTTGATGAATTATTATATTTGGAATAACGATAAATAACCCCGAAACCCAATATTCTTGATATACCGAAGGTAAGAGAGAAAGGTTACATATAACGATTGTGACTTATGTTGAAGTGGTTTGAAGTGAATCTAATGTTATTTGATAGACCCTACATGAGTCGGTCCGTGTTCCTTTTATATATAACTAAAATCAGTGAAGATCGGCAGATCAGTGTGCAGTATTGTGCAGCATTGTGTATGAGTGAGACTGATAACGAAGCATTTCCTAAAGAATGCGCCATATATGTGAATTATAACTAAGCCATATCGTTGTGAGTAGTTTAAGTCATAACTCTGTTTATATAGATAGAGCGCCACGTCCTAAAGGAACTGTTAATATTTCCCGAAGGTGAATAATACTGTCAGTCGAATAATACATTAGGCTTACATAGCAATAAGATTAAGCCGTCGAACCCAATCTCCCGGGTATATCCAGCGGGTGAATGATCGCGCACAGATTGGTTTCGACTAGTGTAGTGAATCAAATACTTGTCATAGGCTAAAGGCGAATTATTATCTAGAAGACATCCTAATTTGGCGGGTTAAACTGCCAAAGGTCTGAAAGCGCGAACACTAATAGATCTAATAGTGCCCTTTCGACGCCCTTATTCATACCACGAATGCTTTAGTCAATATAGTAAGGTACTGTCTGGATGAGTAAAAGTTTAATTATGTTCGTAACACGTAAGATGTTGCAAAATCCCCTAGAGCTCCGCTCTGGACGTTACAGACAAATAAATGGAGGTAATTATTACCTTTCATATAAACAATTGTTCCAAAATGAGAGGAAGCCTTATCACCAATTCTTACATTACGACGTCATAAATGAAACAAATCTTGAGCTCAGCTGCACAATGTATAACAACAGACAATGCGCAAACATCGAATAACATTGCAGAAGAGATTTATTAATCCACCACATTTGTCCACCACGCATAACATCTGCCGATGCCAACACAAACTAGTACGTCGCTGGAGCACTAGTTAAGAGTACAGTGCGAAACTTCAAAGAATGCAGAAGCTGTTTCACCTCTCTTGCTGACTCTCATAATTGCTCTCCGCTTCAAATGTTCGATGTTGAACAAGAAGACGTGCTAATATCCAGAGACGTGAGACGTGAGGGAAAATGTCGATATTTCTTCCAACCGCGGTTGATTACTCCACCCTAGCATTCAAGCATTTTGCATATGTCTCCATAGTTGGAATGCATATACAAATAACAAATGATTATAATTCTTTCAAGTATAACGTGAACAGAGCTGCCAATTCAAAGCAACTGTTTACAAATAATATACAGATTATATATATACAGATTGTAATTGAGATCATCTTGCCACTAAAGAACTGGACAGATACGCCAGAGATCTGCGCAAATAAACATCAATATGTAGGGATTTAGTTGGTCGTTTCTAAAGCACTGTCACAAATAATTTTGTCATTCAAATGTCCGACATGAGACGTATTCTTAAAAATAAACAGAATGATAAGTTAAGGAAATTTAATAATTAAAAGTGATGAATTATTTCACTATAAGGTAGCATTTGTAGTTTAACTTTAACGTAAAAACTTTTGAAAATCCGACGTATTTTGATTAAATTACAGTAATGTAATATGCCTATTCATATTTGTACACATAAAACCCTTAGGTACTCTCGTGGCGTAGTGGTCAGATGGTTAAGGCGTTGGTTACATTACGTAGGTTACGAGTTCGAATCCCAGTCGGGAAATTTGTATTTTGGGGCCATTTATTTTCGTTTAGGTGCTAATTGGTAGGCCAATGAGAAGCGTACAACGTAGCGGATAATGAGCCAGGCCAATCATAGGGCATAAATTACCTTATTGCTCAAATGTGAGGCAGTGGAAAATTCTGTTAGGATTCCATGTCCCTGATTAGTGTAAGGGCCGGACTGCGTTGAACGATGAGCTGGGCCAATCATAGGGCACGACGTACTTCATTGCTCAATTGTGAAGCTGTGGAAAATTTTGTTTAGTTTCCATGTGCAATTTCTAGTATAAAAGGCCGGTTTGCCTTCGGTTATCATTCCTAATCGCTTCACTTCGTTATGATTTGTATATCGTTACTCTATCCTTTTATTCTTGTAAAATTAGTTTATTCGGTTTCTTGTTGAAACTTACTTTGATAAATCCTTTGTTAAAACTGTAAATATACTGCAATTTCCTGACATGTTTTCTTTTGGTCCGACTTCGGGACAGCCGAACACCAGGGAGATGGCAGCCTAGACCGTTAGGCCGTAAGCAACGCAGGGAAGGGATGTCCACAACACGCTAGCGCCCACATTGGATCGACCGCGCACCCCCTTTGCCCCTTCGAAATGCTCAACTTGCTATGCAGCGCCCGCTTTGTGAGAAAGGTAAGACTTTGTTCGACGCCCTTGCCCGCCGTAAGACCTATAGATCAGGGTAAGCGTGACACCGCACTGGACGCCGCAAATTTAGGATCAAATAATTATATCCAGACACCCCCCCCCCCCCTTCTTGTCAGTCCTACGAACCCCTGGGTTAACCTGTACTTCCTACAGGTGCGAACTATTGCCATTCGTCAGTACGCGAGTACACATTAGGCACGGACAGCATACGTTCCATAATTTAGTGATTCATAGCACTGACTGTTTGGTACCGGTTCGCTTTGAAGAACGTACATTAGTACCCCCCCCCCCCTGTCTGGAGTTAGCTATTTGATCAGGCAAGGAGTATTTCTGCTACCGGCACACTGCTTGGCCTAGGGAGGTTTATTAATATCCTACCGCGCCTTGCCACGTACTGATAGGTATTGCTGCTAACTACCGCAGCAACAAAATTCTAGAATTAAATTAGTATACCAGATCAGCTAACGTACGGTAGCGATTAACCCCTATTCTTATCTTACAACCAGAATCTGGTATTAGTGCCGATCACGGGTGTAGTTACTAACACTGTGGTTGCCCATTGGGTTGTGGATAGGAAGGAGAGAGCTTTGACGTCATTCGTGAGTATAAAGTTCTACAAACGCGACTAGTTTATTTTAGTAGCTAGCGCACGGTATCATTTTTAGTCAGAAAATCACTAAAACCTAGTAAAAGGAATTACCCGAAATTGTTTTATTTGTAACACACCCACACACACACGCCCTAAAACATATTGCCCTTAAAGTTCTACTAGCTATAGCGTACTATACATTACGTTAGGAGGAAATTATTTGTATTTGTACAATTAGGATCTGATTTGATTGCGGCAAGATAAGGAGTATTTCACTTTCGTTATTAAACTGTTGTTTGTCTGGACAACGGTATTGTTACATTTAGGCTTGACCCTTTAGACTGATTTCGTACAGGGGGATCAGTTATTGTTACATTTAGGCACGACCCCTTTTCGACTGATTTAGGACTGTCAGTGTTGTTACGCTAGGTCTGTTAACCCACTAGCTCGTATATAAACCATATAAATCACACCGCGGCAAGTTACTGTATTTAGGACTGTCAGTGATAGTTAGGATTCGCTGCGCGGGGATTGTTTTCCCGTGAGTTCGGTCTGTTACGGTAACTGTACATCTGCCTCACCGGTTAGAGGACAGGTATCCTTCTGTCTAGTACGTAGGCATTAGACCCGCTCACGTACATAGAATAGATACAAGGCTCTGTTCCTCGCCAGTAGTCGTTTGTGTACTATATCTGTTTGTTTAGATATCCTGGACTGGGATTTGTTGTCAGATACTGTACAAGCCCGTATACATTACTAGAGTCTCATAGTAAGATACATCGTTACTAGGATCTGGTAAGCGGTATACTACTGGACCCTTACAGTAGGAAGTATTTATATAAATTAGTATATAGTATTTCCGCCGTAGCGTATAATATAGATAAATATTTGTTAGCTATTGTAAGTAGGAGATATTTAAAAATTAAGGTTAGTAAATTTAGTAATTTAGAACGTCCCCTGCTTCAGTAGGCTTTTAGGGTAGCTAGTACTTTCGTATTTAATATTTGACTAGCTAACAGTTAGTTTGTAGCACTTTGTTTTACGCCGTGTGTGTGCGGTGTTACTTTTCGGTACTTGAAAAGGTACATAGGGTTTAAAGACCAATTTGTATCGGTACCTAGGAAGATTTTTCGTAAGCGTAGAAGTAAAACTCTCACCTTCGACCTTTTCAGGACTCAAGGACTCATTTCTGGACCGCCTCGAGGATTAGACCGCTTTTCGCAAAGTTTGGGAGACAATAAATTCGTCCGCGCCGCCGAAAACGGAAAGACCCACGTCCGGTTTGTATTTGGGAATTTGTACGACTGGAAGATCAAAGGAACGTAAGTTTTACGACTCGCGTCGTTCAAACTTAAGAAAGCACAGTAGTACTCAAAATTTGTGGGTTTCACTGTCTATTAGTAGTGTTGTTGGTACATATTTTCCCTTTAGACGTTGCTGTTTGGCCTATTGTTTATACTTGTTGATCTATATTTTGTTAACGTATACCGTTATCTCACTTATTCGTACAAATTTAGCCGGTAGGCTAGATTACTACTTATTTTATTATATACCTTGTTAGTTTATTTGTACCGGTTAGGGTATATATATGATATATATATATATCAAGGTAAGTTTGACATTTGTACATTTCGACATTTTGACATTTCGACATTCTGACTTGTTGATTTATTTGTACCGGTTAGGTAAGTTTGACACTTCAACATTCAGACACTTTGATATTTTATTACCCGTACTTGACGTATATAATAAGACATGAGTGACACACCCCATTCGACGAGATACCCACCTACCGACTATGACTCGTGCGACCCGGACAGATCGACAGTAGACGAACCGAGAAGGAGAACCCGAGATTCCACCGATGTCACACCGCTTGCGTCGCCGGTACCCCGAACGGAAATACCGGAAGCCGCAACGCGTGGCGACGGCAGAATCGAAGATTTCCTTACCGTCCCGCAGACTAGATCGCGGGAACCGGACATGGTAAGTTCGACTGGAAGCCAGGAGAACGTTATTAGAAGTATAGGAGGACACATGGCCCAGATTACTCGGAACCTCGGAGAAGGTTTTCGCGTTTTACGCGAGTTAACCGCCCCGATGTCGAGATACGAGTTCTACACCTTACAGGTAAGGATAGAAAGTAGGGTACATGCCTCCGTAGATAAACTTAAAGGTTTGCACGAACTTGCAGAGTTGCGTGGCGACAACTTTACTCAGGTAAAGATAGTAGATAAATTGGTAAGTGCGAGAGAAAGCCTTATCCAGTTTAAGTCGGTAATAAGATTGGCTCAACAGGAGCAGTTCGACCAACTGCTAGGTGAGTCAGTTTCGGACGCCTTGTTACAACCCGAAGAGGAAGAAGAACTCTACTGCCTGGACGGGAGGTTGGAGACGCTCACCAATTTTCTTCGTAGATGCGGAGTACCGATCGAAGAACCGGAAGTTGTACCGAGAGGGACGACGGAAGTTCTATCTACGGAAGGCTCGCGAGCCTACCAAATTCCACCACTGGATAGATCGTTCGTTAGCGTACGGAGCGACGTTGGCGACGTTAGTAGAACAGCGTCTGGAATTATTCGACAACAACAGGAGGTCGCACGCCGACAACAAGTCGCTGAGGAAGAAACGCAACGACAATTGGCGCAGATTGCGATGGAAGGAGAAAGACAGCGTAGAGAAGACGTAGCGAAACTTGCGAAACTTCAAGCGCAGGCTGAGTTCGAAGCATCAGAGATGCGGAGACTGGAGGAGGACTTAGCGCGAGAAGCGGCAGCCGACGAGTTAGCACGACAGGCGGCAGCTGAAGTGTTAGCACGACAGGCGGCAGCTGACGTGTTAGCACGACAGGCGGCAGCTGAAGAGTTAGCACGACAGGCGGCAGCTGACGAGTTAGCACGGAAAAAGGCAGCATCCGACGCTCGGGCCAAGTTGGAGGCGCGACAAATAAACGCTCGATTAGCTATACAGGAAGCGGAGTTAGCGGCACAACAACAGGATGCAGATCGACGCGAAAGAGAGATGCAGCTCCAGTTCGAATTAAATCGCAGATCGCGCGAGGCGGCCAACGCGCAAGAGGACCTCGAACTCGACGCGAGAGATAGATCTATAAGGTCTCGAGCTGGACACGACTTGTCTGCCCTGGATCGTATGGAGACTCGATATCGCGGAATTCAGAAGCGAATCGAGGAAGGAAGTGTGGGAGCGATAGATCGAGGAGAGGAGTTCGTCGAGGATTACTGTAAACGTTTTCCCCAAGTTATTCCTATGCTCAAACCCACGACTCCGATAAAACCGGGCTTTGTTACGAAACCTAAGGAAATAACGCCTGTGCGCCCGACGCAAGGTAGCAGGTTTGTTGTGACGGAAATACCGCAACCTAGGGCGACTTCATCGCCGATTCTCGCAGGTAACATAACTAGTCCACCTACTGTAAGCCGTAGTTTACTTGTAGAGAGAGACGAACCTGCGTTTATGACAGTAAAACAGGTGAGTAAACCATTACAAGTTAAACCTGTGACGTGCTGCGTGAACCCAGTCATTTATAAACCTACAGTAGAGCTTAACTCAGATGTTTTTACTAGACCTCTCACCCAATGTTTATCGAGACCTACGACTTCGTGGAAGGCTTGCGAGCCTGCCGAACAACGAAGGACGACGGATGTGGGTAGTACCCACAGGATCGAACCGAGTTCAACGAGACCTACGACTTCGTGGAAGGCTTGCGAGCCTGCCGAACAACGGGGAGCCGTAGATCCCAGACCAAGACGAACTCGACCCAGGATAATACGCCGGACGCGAACCCGCCAACCACCTTATCCGGACGACAGCGATTCATCTAGTGACTCGGAGTCGACGGAACGGGAAGTATTCCGTACTGGAGCGGCGGAAGATTTTAAACGAGAGGAGAGGTCGACGAACCCATACATCGACAATCCACCTCGAGAAACACCCCAACAGAAACCCACGTTGCAACCAGCGGAAGCGATCAGAACCAACAGACTCGCCGAAATAATGCGACCTGTAGCGGACCGACTAGCTCAGATAGAAGAGCGACTCGAAGCGCAACCGTCGGATCGATCACGGACCAGCGTGGAATTGGAACAACCTAGACAACATCGACCACCGAGGAGAGAACAGGAGACTAGACGGACTCCGACACATCGAGAGGAAGATCCCGTTAATAATTCCTACCGACGAACAACGCGCGGAAGGGAGCGACTGGACGACGCCACCGAACAGGGACGCGGACAGTTGGATTTAGTTAGCGAGATTGCGAAATTCGCGGCTAGACACGGATTACCGGCACAGCAACCGCCGAAGTTCTCTGGCAACGCGAAACACTGGCGCACACTGGTAGACTACGTAGAGTCCCAGATCGCTAAGTGTGCTTTCACCTCGACGGAGAAGTTTAACTACTTGCTCCAAGTCCTGTCTGGTGAGCCGAAACGATTAGCGGAAACCTTTATAGGTGTTCCCGATGCCTTCGAATTGGCGTACGACCGTTTGTATTCGATTTACGGCGGTAATGTCGCCATGGCTAAATCCATCATAGAAGACCTCTGCAGAGGAGGCAACATTTCGAGACCGATCGATCTTTTACGACTCGCGGACGAAATAAAGAACGCTATAGGGACTTTACGGTCCATTGGACAACTCGAGTACGCTAACGCACCGACGGTTCTCATTCGAATAATCGGTCGACTTCATCATCGACTACGACGAGAATGGCGACGCATCGAGTACCAGCGCGAAGAGGCCGGAGGGTTATTAAAACTCACCGATGTCTATCAACTTATTTCACGGGAGGCCGTGATCGAGACTCGATCGAACTATACCGATCACCATATCGCGGCGGAAGGGATAACTGTTTCTGCGCCGAATCGGACTAAACCATTTCCGACGAACGCGAAAGCCGTTACTTACGCCACCCCTACTGAGACTTCTAAAGTTCTGACGCCTATCGGCACCACGCAGCCACGACAACAGTTGCCGGCGGACTTTGTGGGATGCTCATACTGCGAGCGGAACGGCAGAAACCAAAGCGGACATAAACTACGTGCATGTCGCGCTTTTAAAGAGTTAGGGATCGAGGAAAGGAGACTCCAAATCCGATCTCTAGATTCCTGTTGGAGATGTATGAAGCCAGGACACGTCCGGAAGGATTGCCCGAGCGACGATACATGTTCTCTGTGTGGACATAACCATGACGCGTTGCTTCACACAACCAGTCATACTCCGACCAGACGCTTTCGACGAGAGCATCCAGATAAAGCGGCTAGATGCGACGCGCTTTATAAGGAGCGTGCGCCGCGCGAGATCCGTACCTTTTATACCGACTGTATGGATCAGTCAGGATCATCGGACGAAGACGAGGAGGAAGACGACACTTTCTACGTGCATGCAGGTGAGGAACAGCCATCGATAACGCTCCTCACACAGAACCAATTGAAAGGGTTTAGCGTGATTCCTATAAAGATTACCGGAACCCGAGGGAGCAAGCGTATATACGCCATCTTAGACTCTGCGTCATCGCATAGCTATGTCGACGAACAAGTAGCCGACGTAGTTACGGACTTGAGTCAAGGTAAGACTGCTCAGTATACTGTAAGCAGCATGCATGGTAAGAGAGCGATTCCTGTGACAAGAGTAAAACTAACTTTAGACACTCTTCTTTCCAAAGCGGAACACAGCAAGGAGGAGCGCTCATTACTTCCGGTAAGAAATTTGACCTTTGCAGCTACGAAGGACTTTAGTAACTTGCTCGGCCCTGTGCCAGAGCAATCACCGGAAGATCGTAAGTATTTCCGACACCTTGGAATACCGGAATGTCCTGTTAATTATCGTTCTATTGCGATGTTAATTGGGACAGACCAGTTTAACTTACATCAGGTATGGGAGACACGCCCATCTGTTATTACAGCGGGCAACCCCTACGCATGTAGAACTCCCATAGGTTGGTATACTAGAGCACCAATACGTTCACTAGAGGTAAGTGACCAGGAGGACGACGTTTTGAGTACGTGTAGTTTATTGACTAACACGATAGATAATTCTCCTTCACACTCCTGTGGTCCAATTGTACGGACGGCACTACGACAGACTTGCGTCACTAACGCAGACGCCACCGATACTGACGTAACCGATCTGGACACGACCATACGGACCTCTGACTTACAACTACTTGCAGTAGACCAGGTTGTATTGACTACTGAAGACCTGAGGGTTGTTGCTGTGGATGACTCGATGAACGAGGATTTTGGAAGGCTTGCGAGCCTACCGAAAAATCCGAAGGTCATTGACCCCACCCACCAGGCTTCGACACCGGTCGTTGATCTTGGAAGGCTTGCGAGCCTACCGACAGATCAAAAGGTTGTCAAACCGCCGCACGACAATTCGACGCCGACTAGTGACACCGGAAGGCTTGCGAGCCTACCAGACACATTGACACTAGCCACCGCAGCGGACGAAGACGTGGACGAGGACCATGGCGCAGTGCAAGCAGCGCTTGACCGACTGCTGACTGAACGGACCATTCAATGGTTGGAACAGGACTCAGCAGAACCCAGTAGTTACGAGACCGCTATGTCAGAACAGGAAAAACGGTCATTAAATATTATGAGAGATACCATTCGCCAGACCGCGAATGGCCACTATGAGGTTGGTATGTTGTGGCGCGATGGACAACCTAGGCTCGTTAACAATTACCCGCTTGCTTTGAGGCGACTCAAATCAATAAGGCAGCGATTGTTGCGAGACGAGACGGCCCATATGCAATACAACGCACAACTTCAGACGTATCTCCAAAAGGGATACGCCATTAGGATGTTAAATCCTGAGGTAACTACAGACCAGACATATTACCTGCCACATCATTTTGTTCGACACCCGGACAAACCTGGCAAGGTGCGTGTAGTCAACGACTGCGCTGCGCTTTACCAAGAGATGTCTATGAATAGCGAACTGATGGACGGGCCGAATATGAATAATTACCTCATGGGAGTCCTAATGCGTTTTAGACAACGCAAAGTGGCTTTCACCTGTGACGTAGAGGCCATGTTTCACCAGGTTAAGGCTTTGGAGCGGGACAGGGACAGTTTGAGGTTTCTTTGGTATCCGGACGGAAACTTACAACTTCCGCCAGAAACTTACCAAATGCAGGTAAGAGTATTTGGAGCCAGGGACAGCCCCAACTGCGCCATGTACGCATTGAAGCAGACAGCATTAGACAGACGAGACCAATTTGACCCAGAAGTAGTTCGGACCGTAGAACGAGACTTCTACGTGGATGACGGCCTCAAGAGTTGTGACACCTTGTAGCGCGCTACAACCGTAGCACACCAACTCCAGGATTGTCTCGCTGAGGGCGGATTTCACCTGACGAAGTTCGCTTCCAACGAACCCGAACTGGTGAACTCATTTGACCCGATGGATCGTAGCGGAGGTGATTTGGACTTAGACCTAGAACCTCTGCCGACGACCAAAGTATTAGGACTTAGTTGGGACCCTAACACCGACAATTTTAGGGTACGTGTAAGGTCCAACGACCAGACTAGACCTCTCACTAAGAGGACTTGCTTATCGACCATGAGTCGATTGTATGACCCATTGTGTTTCATTAGTCCAGTGATCCTACATGCCAGGATCATACTCCGCAGCATTTGGCAAGCCGGACTGGAATGGGACGATCCCATCCCAGAAAAGTTAGCTGAGCGATGGAGGGACTGGGAAGCCCAACTGACGTTCCTACAAGACTATACCATACCAAGGGTATACTTTCCTTTGCAAACCACCTTTCCTGCCGATTTAGAGCTTCACAGCTTTAGTGACGCTAGCAAGGATGGATTGGGGGTTACCTTATACCTTAGACGACAAGTGACATCGGACAGCTACGATGTATCTCTCGTTACTTCAAGAGCTAGAACAATGCCATTGAAGTATATGACTGTACCTCGTGGGGAGCTGCAAGCCGGGACGATATCCACCGATATTGTCAGTCTAGTTCAACGCGAGCTGGAGGCTAACTTGAAGGTCACATATTGGACGGATGCGACGTTGGTACTTTGGTACATAAACAACGAAACATTTGAGTTCAAGACTTTCGTAGCCAACAGACGGGCTGAAATACTAGACCGGTCGCTCAAACAAGATTGGCGTCACTGTCCAGGGAAGCTGAACCCAGCTGACATCGCGTCACGGGGGATGCAACCACTTGACTTTTGTAAACCGGACAATAAATCCTTTTGGTTTAGAGGACCCGATTTCCTACAGCGACCATCAGACGAATGGCCACCGTTATTCGACGCGACAACCAACACCATACCAGAGGGTGCCGAGATAAAACTCGACAAGGTTGTCAAGTCTAAAGCGAAAGCCAACGCCAAGGTCAAGAGGAAAAAAGGACGGACGAAATCTGATGACCTGGACGCCAGACCTGACATTACGCCAGACGTCTCGCCAGACACTCGACCAGACGCTTGTACGAATCCTTCGCCGGATGTTCCGCGGGAGATTTCACCAGACGTTTCGCCGGATTGTTCACCAGATTACTCGCCAGACTATTCACCAGAAGAGACACCAGATTGTTCTCCGGATTGTTCGCCAGATTGTTTGATGGAACTCTCGACAGAATGTCTACCGGACGTCTCACCAGACTGTTCACCAGACATCTCGACCGACTGTCCACCAGACTTTGAACCAGACTTTCTGATAGAAGTTACGCTAGACAGACTTTGGGACCGACGACAGGACATTTCGCCGGAAGTTCCGCGCTATGTCTCACCAGACGTCTCACCAGACTGTTCACCAGACGCTTCGCCAGACTGTCTACTAGACACTCCATTAGAAGACCCATTGGAGCGGACATTACCGAATTTGACTTCTTTGGACGACAAAGGTTTGGCCACAGGGATTACACTTCGCTCGAAGAAGGTACTTGACTTACCTACAGGTAAAGTGGTGACTAAGGTTAGGAAGCTTACAGGCTCACAGGAACACACTGACACTGTAGAGTTGAAACCATTACTGCCAGTCGACACATTAGGTGCGGACGGCAAAGGTAAGACCGTAGAGATTGACGTACTTGGGGACTCAGACAAACCTACCGGAAGGCCCGTGGGCCTACCAAGTCCAGACAAGTATCCACACTACGACTACACCTTACCCGATGACGTCACTAACACTTACGTTGACAGGATAGTGAACCTAACTAGATCATGGACTGACGCGTGCCGCAAGTTAGCATGGCTCAAACGATTGAGACAATATGCCAGAGGCAAACGCGACTTTCCTAGAAGACTTACCTTAAAGGAAATTGAACACTGTGAAGTTGATATCATCAGACATTATCAATTGCGATATTTCGCACGAGAGTTCACAGCGATCAAACAAGGTAAACAGATTAAGTCTTCACCGATTTTGAGTTGGAGTCCGATTATTTACCGGGGCTTACTTTGTCACAAGTCCAGACTCCAAAACATCGACTTTGCACTTGACTTCAGGTATCCTATCATCATACCGCAACACCATGAGTTACAACGCGCTATGATACTGGACGCACATGTACAACTCAAACACGTAGGTAGACACCACTGTCTATCACACTTACGCTCGAGGTTTGTACTGATTAGACCTAGTAAGGCACTGAGTTCAGTAACACGGAACTGTATTATTTGTAAGAAGGTGCACGCGAGGATAGGACACCAAGAAATGAGTGAACTACCACTAGCGAGATTACAGGCGTTTAGACCCCCTTTCACTGAGACAGGGATGGACTGTTTTGGACCCATAATCGCGAAACGCGGAAGGGTACAGGTAAAACGTTGGGGATTGATCTTCACTTGCATGGCCAGCAGAGCTGTCCATATAGAGCGAGTGACAGACTTGTCCACCAATGCCTTTATCCTAGCCTTACGGCGATTTATCGCTAGACGTGGATTGGTCAAATCCATATACTGCGACCAAGGGACAAACTTTGTGGGTGCACGGAACGAGATAACCAGAGCTTTGAGAAAATTGGACCAAAACCAGATTTCCGAGGAACTACGTCCTCACCGTATTGTTTGGTTTTTCAACACTCCAGACAGTCCGTGGAGAGGCGGCGTTTGGGAAAGGCTGATTGGCTCAATAAAGACAGCTATGGCTAAAGTCGTACCGACGCAACACATCTTGACAGACGACCAACTAACGACGTTACTAATAGAAATCGAAGCAATCTTAAATACCAGACCGATCGCTTTGATCCCAGACAATAACGACGTACAGTTTGCCTTGACACCAGCGCACCTGCTTATGCAGGCGCCGACGACACTGTTGCCCATTTCGGTACCCGTTGATAGTGACGGATACGGCAACAAGGCTTGGAAAATCACTCAATTGCTTGCAAATAAATTCTGGGAAATATGGCAGAAATATTATTTGCCCTCTATTTCGACCAGAACCTCTTGGTATCTAAATACACGGTGTTTAAGACGTGGTGACCATGTCTTATTGGCTGAAGCCAATCTGAGAAGACGGTTTTGGCTGACTGGAGTCATTTTGACCACGCACCCTACATCTGGTGTAGTGAGGACAGTTACTGTACGGACTATCGACGGACGTACCGTAGATAGGCCTGTACAACGTCTCGTACTCCTCGAGGAGACTAGAAACGAGACGGGAGACTACAAATCTCCACCCAATATTAGTAAATAGATGTGGGACCTTTGTTGGCCGCCACATAGACCTACTGTATTTTAGTTATTTGTATTTGTATTACTGTACGTGCATTTGTAATCCTCTTCACTGTAGATAGAGACAGCGGTGGAATTCCATTGTCTTTATACGTGAACATGGAGGGTAGTACCCTTATGTATCACATAGGAGCGGGATTGTGTGTACAGTAGGAATGGAATTCCACTTGGAACCCACAAGTGAGACAATTTTCAAAATTATTAGACAAATCCATTTAGTTGGATTTAAATTTAAGAAAACGATTCTCCAGTGAAGGCAAATTCTAGAATACAGCTAGATAAAATTAAAATTGAGGAGGACAAGAGCGGATGGAAGGCTTGCGAGCCTACCGATAAATTTTTTTTTGGAAAAAGAAAATCGGTCTTGTTCTACGTAGTCGTGTCTACTATTATTTTGACCAATTAATTCTCGACTGCATTATTTTCTTGGGAAACGTAGTTTGGGAAATTAAAAGGTGAGTATTTTAGACTCGCGGCTAGTTTACCCGGAATTCGTTTTTTTTTTATCGGCACATTTTTTGGATTAGGGGCCAGTGCGAAATTACGCGAACCCGAAATCATTAGGCAAAATGGGTTGGGGTTTAGAGCAGAGTTGAGCCAAAAGCCGACAAACTCTAAGTCACCTCACATCTAACCTCTGTTTGTGCTTCCTCTAGTAGAAACACTATTATCAAAGATCCACGCAGGAATAGGAGCACCAGGCGCCGTTCAACCGATATGGGGCCAAAACTTTAACCTGTTTGGAGTGGAGAGTATGGCTAGGAGTACAGCCAAGCTTGCTAAATCCAAGGCGGATCCAAACGTCACGCGACAGCGATTGGACGCTTATAACAAACAGCGGAGGAGTTACGCGCGGAGTTCAAAGCGTTGTACCCCTACGATGCGTTATGCGACGCCAGCGACGTTTGCGAGAACCCCGAGCTGATATTAGCGCGTTGCCCAAACCACCAAAGTCTGCGTTACCAAGAAGGCGGTCGTTTCATCTCCCGTCGTCCCCTTTCCTAGCGTTTTGGAAGCACCGACAACTCGACGCCGAAGTCCGAGCCCAGTTCGACCTCGACCACCACCCAATCGCAATAGAGGACGTGGACGAGCCCGGTCGGCCAAGGAATAGGAAAGCGAGAAGAAAGGATATTATATTCAGATATTATATTCAGATATTATATTTGGATGTTATATTGGATATTTATATTGGATATTTTATATTTGGATATTATATTTGGGTATTTATATCGGACGTTGGGTTTGGAAGGACGAGATATGGAAAGGAAGGCTTGCGAGCCTACCGTTAGCAATTGGTGCTCAGGAGAAGACATCCAGACCAGTAGGACGAACTTTTCAGATCGTCAGGAGAACACTTTAAGACTTATTTGAAGGATTTTAGCGCATTGTGTTTATTTTATATTTGGACTGATTTAATTTGGTGAAGGTTTATTATGTATATTTACAATATATAAAGATTTATCGAAAGAGTTTGATTTATTTGTTTGATTTGTTTGATTTATTTGTTCTGATTTGTTTAATTTGTTTATCTTGATAACCGAAAGCCTTTTTTGTATTTTAGGCACTAAAGTTAATTCGTAAATTTGTATTTGTATGTACGATCGATTGTATTTACGCCGTATCTGCAATATTAAGTATGCAATGATTAGATAGTGATTATATTTTATATTTTAGGCCCTACCAGTAAATTTAGAAATAGTTTGTAGATATTTTATATTTTGATTGGTGAAAACAGTCTTACTTACTGTTTTCATGGAGCGGTGATGAATTATTTCACTATAAGGTAGCATTTGTAGTTTAACTTTAACGTAAAAACTTTTGAAAATCCGACGTATTTTGATTAAATTACAGTAATGTAATATGCCTATTCATATTTGTACACATAAAACCCTTAGGTACTCTCGTGGCGTAGTGGTCAGATGGTTAAGGCGTTGGTTACATTACGTAGGTTACGAGTTCGAATCCCAGTCGGGAAATTTGTATTTTGGGGCCATTTATTTTCGTTTAGGTGCTAATTGGTAGGCCAATGAGAAGCGTACAACGTAGCGGATAATGAGCCAGGCCAATCATAGGGCATAAATTACCTTATTGCTCAAATGTGAGGCAGTGGAAAATTCTGTTAGGATTCCATGTCCCTGATTAGTGTAAGGGCCGGACTGCGTTGAACGATGAGCTGGGCCAATCATAGGGCACGACGTACTTCATTGCTCAATTGTGAAGCTGTGGAAAATTTTGTTTAGTTTCCATGTGCAATTTCTAGTATAAAAGGCCGGTTTGCCTTCGGTTATCATTCCTAATCGCTTCACTTCGTTATGATTTGTATATCGTTACTCTATCCTTTTATTCTTGTAAAATTAGTTTATTCGGTTTCTTGTTGAAACTTACTTTGATAAATCCTTTGTTAAAACTGTAAATATACTGCAATTTCCTGACATGTTTTCTTTTGGTCCGACTTCGGGACAGCCGAACACCAGGGAGATGGCAGCCTAGACCGTTAGGCCGTAAGCAACGCAGGGAAGGGATGTCCACAACACGCTAGCGCCCACATTGGATCGACCGCGCACCCCCTTTGCCCCTTCGAAATGCTCAACTTGCTATGCAGCGCCCGCTTTGTGAGAAAGGTAAGACTTTGTTCGACGCCCTTGCCCGCCGTAAGACCTATAGATCAGGGTAAGCGTGACACCGCACTGGACGCCGCAAATTTAGGATCAAATAATTATATCCAGACACCCCCCCCCTTCTTGTCAGTCCTACGAACCCCTGGGTTAACCTGTACTTCCTACAGGTGCGAACTATTGCCATTCGTCAGTACGCGAGTACACATTAGGCACGGACAGCATACGTTCCATAATTTAGTGATTCATAGCACTGACTGTTTGGTACCGGTTCGCTTTGAAGAACGTACATTAGTACCCCCCCCCCCCCCCCTGTCTGGAGTTAGCTATTTGATCAGGCAAGGAGTATTTCTGCTACCGGCACACTGCTTGGCCTAGGGAGGTTTATTAATATCCTACCGCGCCTTGCCACGTACTGATAGGTA
The DNA here is from genome assembly GCA_032718475.1 of Nemertoderma westbladi. Taxonomy (NCBI): domain Eukaryota; kingdom Metazoa; phylum Xenacoelomorpha; order Nemertodermatida; family Nemertodermatidae; genus Nemertoderma; species Nemertoderma westbladi. Next base: position 49,195 of record JAUCBJ010007628.1, read on the forward strand.
TTGCTGCTAACTACCGCAGCAACAAAATTCTAGAATTAAATTAGTATACCAGATCAGCTAACGTACGGTAGCGATTAACCCCTATTCTTATCTTACAACCAGAATCTGGTATTAGTGCCGATCACGGGTGTAGTTACTAACACTGTGGTTGCCCATTGGGTTGTGGATAGGAAGGAGAGAGCTTTGACGTCATTCGTGAGTATAAAGTTCTACAAACGCGACTAGTTTATTTTAGTAGCTAGCGCACGGTATCATTTTTAGTCAGAAAATCACTAAAACCTAGTAAAAGGAATTACCCGAAATTGTTTTATTTGTAACACACCCACACACACACGCCCTAAAACATATTGCCCTTAAAGTTCTACTAGCTATAGCGTACTATACATTACGTTAGGAGGAAATTATTTGTATTTGTACAATTAGGATCTGATTTGATTGCGGCAAGATAAGGAGTATTTCACTTTCGTTATTAAACTGTTGTTTGTCTGGACAACGGTATTGTTACATTTAGGCTTGACCCTTTAGACTGATTTCGTACAGGGGAATCAGTTATTGTTACATTTAGGCACGACCCCTTTTCGACTGATTTAGGACTGTCAGTGTTGTTACGCTAGGTCTGTTAACCCACTAGCTCGTATATAAACCATATAAATCACACCGCGGCAAGTTACTGTATTTAGGACTGTCAGTGATAGTTAGGATTCGCTGCGCGGGGATTGTTTTCCCGTGAGTTCGGTCTGTTACGGTAACTGTACATCTGCCTCACCGGTTAGAGGACAGGTATCCTTCTGTCTAGTACGTAGGCATTAGACCCGCTCACGTACATAGAATAGATACAAGGCTCTGTTCCTCGCCAGTAGTCGTTTGTGTACTATATCTGTTTGTTTAGATATCCTGGACTGGGATTTGTTGTCAGATACTGTACAAGCCCGTATACATTACTAGAGTCTCATAGTAAGATACATCGTTACTAGGATCTGGTAAGCGGTATACTACTGGACCCTTACAAAAAGCGCAGTTTAATCTTGAATAATCTACAATGCGTTTCAACTCAATTCTTTAATTCTCATCACACACCAGGTTGATTTACACTAAAATTATTATATTATTATACGACTGGCATGTCTGCTAATATTATAAGGTGGGGGGGGGGGGGGGGGGGGGTGTAATAAATTTGGAACTCCATTCTCAAACAATATTCAACGAGACACCATGGTATATTCAGACTTAGCACGACAAAGCTACATAGAGCTGGCGGAGAAATTATTTGGGTTGGAGTGTGGGGGGGGGGGAGAGAAACAAAACACAGTGGTGACACTATCCTCCCTGGGCGTTCACATTTTTTGGATACGCAAACAGTAAATGTCTTTCTAACATTTTGGGATAATTAATTCATAAATTATTTATCACAACTTACTCCTACATATAGACCAGAGCATGATTTATTATCAAAGTCAACTTATTATTAAGTTAAATTATCAAAGTATAAACAGTCGGCCGAGGCCAGAGGAGACCCGAAGGCTCCTCTTTCGTTAGCTGCTACCCGAGGGCAGGGGTGGATGCTACCCGAAGATATGGGTGGGCGCTACTCCAATCTGCTACCCGAGGGTAGGGGTGGGCGCTACTTGTATTCCTTGTTTTGCTCCCAGTTATTTAACTGGTACTCATGATATATTATATCGTATCTTATTCCTACGTACAGACCAGAGCTTGTTTTAACTGAATTCGGAATTGTTTTAACTGAACCGAATATTTTAACATAATTTTAATATTTGAATTTATTTATTTATTATTTGAATATTTAAATTTGGATCAACATTATTATAAATGTCGGGAAACATTTCCTGTTCCCTGTGTTGTCTCTTTGCTTCCATACCAATACACACCATGACCCGTAATATAGTGTCATTTTCTGATGACACGGACCCCCCCCCCCCAAATTTTTCTACAAATCCCTAACCTGTAACAAAAACTATCTAGTATAAAAAATTTTTTTTGGGGGGGGGTGGGGGGTGGGGGGTGTGCACAAAACACACTTAGTACCTTCTTCACATTAGTCGTAATTTTTTCATATCATCAGAAAGCTTGCGTTGCAAGGATTCAAATTAAATATGTAACAATATCTGAATTTCGTTTAGAAACAGCTGAGATATATAGGCGAGTCAATCTAGCCGAAAAAGGGGGTCAACCCATAACAAATTCGCAATTCATCCAAACCAATTTATTTTTATTCTACATTACCTTGTTAATACCCCCAAAAAAGTCTATAAAAATATATTATGCGGATCACCTTCAATTTCCTGTTTCTTTCCTTAGCAACATGGATTGTACATAGCAACAAGGGGTCTATTAGTGGGATTTTCTCCAAATTTGGTACAGACAAACTTTACTCTAATGACTATCGATTGACAGAAGTATGCACTTTTATATAGTTACCAATTTAGTTTCCAGAGCAACGGAATTTTGTCTAATAATTAATCCATTTTTAATACCAATTTTGCTGGTACAATATAAGGACCTTATTTACACAACTTCTCTACTAAACGGGTGGATGTAACCTCGCCCGTCGGAATTATCGACCTCAAAAACCCTTATCCCCAAAAAATTTATTCGTTATATGATAAACTATTGTGGTTTTCAAACTAAAACAAATAAATAAATTACACCTAAAATCAATAGAGCAATCACAATTTAATTTATGTGAAAAATCTTCACTAACATTAATGGAAACTATGAAATTTCCTTGCAGTGGAACAGTTTCCTTAATATAACGTGAAGTTTGATCAATGTTTAAGTAATTCGATTTTTTTATGTTGACTGAAAGGTTCAAGTTTGATAGAAATTCAGAGGCTAACTGTAACATATCGTTTAAATCTGATTTTATATTAGCTACGAGAACAATGTCATCAGCATACGTTATAATGCAGAATGATAAGTCATTGAGTAGGAGTCCCTAGGCCGCTGTCAATTAGAGAATTTACCATTTCAGCAATGTAGAAGTTAAATAGCAGTGAACTTCACACTCCTCCCTGGTGGACGCCCTGTTCTAGTGAGATTTCTTCCTGATATATATATATATGTCCCATTACGCATGTATGCAACAGAGTTCAGGTAGTATGATTTTATTGCAGAAACAATTCTTCGGTTTACATCTGATGAATATAGCTTTGAAAAGAGCTGGTTATATGAGACTTTATCAAAGGCTGAAGTGAGGTCTAAACAAACTGTGTGCACCTGGGAATGCTGTTGATTAAAGAGTTTAATAAGATTAGCTGTTGTTATGTATGCTGTCTCCGAGTTTACCTTAGTTTTGTAACCAAGTTGTAGGTCGTTCGTTTGTAGGCATTCTAATTCCTTAAGTATTGTAGTTTCCCATAATTTGGCAATGACATTGAGTATGGTGATGCCTCTAAAGCGCATGTTTTCCAAAATGTTGTTACCTTTCATTGGTTTAGGAACAGTGATTAAGAGGCTTTGGGATAGAATCGAGGGACAGTTTCCTGATTTGTTGATGGAGTTAAACATGTCAGCTATGAATGTACATAAATTGTGAGATAAGCCATGGTAAAGATTTTTTGCTTTCATGTTGAGTATGTCAGTTGACTTACCATGATTTAGGAGTGTTATATTGTGATTGATATGCGATGAGGTAACAACTGTTGGGTAAGGTGATCTGCACGGACAGTGATGGTATCATTACAATGTTCATCTTGTACATCTGATTTGAAAGTTGTAATGTAGTCTTTATGTAGTTTGTCCGCATTTGTATCAGATAGCTGTTATTTTTGTTTATGTGGTTTTACTAATCTCCAGAATTTTTTTGGATCTTTTATTGAGTTGGCAATTTCTTTAACATGAAGTTGGTAGGATATTTCTGATGCTTTTTTGCTTTTTTCTAAAGTCTCCTGAGTGTTAAAGTCACTTCCACTTTTTAACCACTCTTTTTCATTAGGGCAACGATTTTGAACAATTCTTTGCGTTTTTCGCGATCTTCGCAAATGTCGCGATCTTCGCGATATTTTGTGTTTAACAATACTATAGGTGGAGCTTCGCAAACGTCCCGATCTTTGCGAATGTTCTAGAATATTTTTTTTTTTAATGAAAGAAAACCTATTAATAACAAATATTATAGTTTTATATTAAAATATTTATGTTCTAGAACAAAATATATTAGTTCTAGAGAAAAAAGTATTTTTAAATAAATCGCCAATATTTTCTAGAATATCTTCAAAATTTTTACAAAGATTGCGAAAAACGCGCAATTTCGCAAAAGTCGCGATTTTTGTTAAATACAGTATCAGAATCTATCTTAATATTATTTAACAATGCTATAGGCGGGGTTTCGCAAACATTTCCAAATTTCTGGAAGGCCTACACCAATACATGGAATTCTAGAATATTATTTTACACCATATATTAATATATATATAGATATATAACATTCCAGAATTCGGTGAACAATACTAATATATAAATTTTGCACTACAGTCCTTTCCTTATACTGTATTTAAAACAATTATGAATTGTATACTAATAAGGCCAGCAACAATAATTTGCTGTATCCATGAATATCTATATTCTAGAAGAGAACACAAATAAACTATGCATATTTTATAAAGATACGATACGATACGGATACAGTTTCGTGTAGTTTAGCTACGAGTTCAGTACTGGTGATATTTCGAATATATTTCATAGCTAAGTGAAAGAACAGTGTTCCAGTACTGCTATGACAAACATTTGGTTTTGTGTCATAAAATTTCAATGAAAGTTCTACTTCTATTTTTTCGGTAAGCAAATTTAGCAAAAGTTTGGAACTACGCATAAAAATTTCGCATCTGATGATCCACCTATAGAAATAGTATACACAACATTCGCGAAGATCGCGACGTTCGCGAAGCTCTCCACCTATAGTGTGTCGTATTGCTGAAAGGAATGTCGGGTTCGCCTAGGTTTTGTGGAACTTCGCAAACGTCGCGATCTTTGCGAAATTTTGTGTTTAACAATACAGTGGATATATATTATTAGTTCTAGAGAAAAAAAAATATTTTTAAATAAAATAGCTAACATGTTCTATACACTATTAGTATTAGTATTGTTCACAGAATTCTAGAATGTTACATATATACAGACAGATGGTATAAAATTGTATTCTAGAAGTCCATGTATTTGTGTAGGCTTTCCAGAAATTTTGCTATTTTTGTGTCGATGTACCTATAATGGTATTAATACATAATATTATTAAAGGTTGATAAATTTTTTTATTGAAGCTCCACCTATAGTATTGGTAAACACAAAATATCGTGAAGATCGCGATGTTCGCGTAGCTCCACCTATAGTATTTGTAAACACAAACTATCGTGAAGATCGCGACGTTTGCGAAGCTCCACCTATAGTATTGTTAAACACAGAATATCACGAAGATCGCAACGTTTGCGAAGCTCCACCTATAGTATTGTTAAACACAGAATATCACGAAGATCGCAATGTTTGCGAAGCTCCACCTATAGTATTGTTAAACACAGAATATCACGAAGATCGCGACGTTTGCGAAGCTCCACCTATAGTATTGTTAAACACAAAATATTGTGAAGATCGCGACGTTTGCGAAGCTCCACCTATAGTATTGTTAAACACAAAATATTGTGAAGATCGCGACGTTTGCGAAGCTCCACCTATAGTATTGTTAAACACAGAATATCACGAAGATCGCGACGTTTGCGAAATTTCGTGATTTTCGCAATCTTCGCAATAATCGCGATGTTTGCAAAGATCGGGAAAATTGTGAAGAAATTTTCAAAATCGTTGCCTCTTCTAACTTCTCCTGAAACTCCTCTTTTATTGCCTTTATTAAGGGAATAATTAATTTGTTGTGGTCTGGATCTGAGTTGTTTCTCGATTGCCCTTTCTTCTTTTGTCGTGGGTAACTATTGGGAATAAATTTCTCTGAAGCTTCTATAATGGTTTCGGTTAGGTGTGCAAGTCTTTCGGAAATGTGTTGAGCAGAGTCTTGTTTAGCATCAGGTGTAATGATGGGCTTCCAGATGAGACGCAATGGAATCCTTATATTTTTGAATTTGGTCCTGGGATGCCTTGCTGAAATTAAAGCAAGGTATGTTTCTTTTGTGATTTTTACTTCTTTCTTCTAATTGGGGGAGTGATGGGGGAAAGGTAAATTCGGAAATGACAGGGACATGATCGGACATATTACTGTCCTCATGCTCCAGTACCTTGGCAGAAAGTAAATGCTTATTTAGTGAGTCTGTTATGATATGATCGATGTAGCTTTCTCGTATTACTTCACCTGTAGCTGATTTGGACCAGTAAGTACATTGTGGGCCTGTTCCTTTGTTTGTCATATCGGTGACAAACATGTTATAGACATCTAGAATAGAACCATATTGTTGAAGATGGTACCGAATTCAGAAGGGTATTGTGAACCTCGAAGGTAATAATCCTTGCCTGAAATAGAACCGTTAATGTTGCCAGCCAAAATAGTTCTAAAACCCATACTGTCAGCTTCTTCTATAAGCAGGGTTATCTTTGATAGTGTCTCAATATAATCTGATTTATTGCATGGCATTTTGGAGTCAGAAGGCATATATGTCCCAATAACGATGAGTTACTGTTCAAATAAGCCAGATATAAATTTTGCTAAGATTCTGTCACTTTGAACATTAACTGCTGTACAGTTAAGGTTGTCCTTTATGAGGAGTGCAACACCCCCCCTCACCCGGAATCTTGGTTTTTTAATCATCATATTAGCAGATACTGTGTGAACCAAACACTTTTATAGCCAGGAATCGTGTTATTTTTCTTCAAATGAAACTCTGCCTGATGTGGAGCCATCCAGTGTTCTTGCAATATTAGCATATCAGGTTTATATTCATTTCTAAAGTCATTAATGTATTTTCAATTTCTAATATAGCCTTTACAATTATAAGTTGCAATTAAAAGTGTTTATGATTGTTGTGCAACAAGGACTTACTATGGTGTTGTGTTGGTTATGATAGATGTAGTCGGAGTTTATTTTTGATTCTCGATCGGTGAGGGATTTAAAAAGGCCAGCATTGGTTTGTGTATTGGGCCTCTCTGTGGTGATGATCACGATTGGGGTTATAGTTACCCATATGAGAATTGGTATGGTATCTTTGGGTTGTTTTCGTGTTGTAAAACGCTACTCTTTCTTGTCTGTGTTGGTAGTGGGGGCGCAAATATGATGGAAGTCATTCTCTGACCTGGGGATCTATTCCGGGCCAAATGGCAAGTTGCAGGTAGGTTCTCATGTCTGATTTTTCTATAGTTATGTTGGTTTCCTTTAGTCTGCCAGAAATCCTCCTAACCCAAACGTGGACTGGATGTGATCCTGTTTATTTATGGCACAGCTGGGCAAGTGATATAGATGAAGTGTTAATTGGAAGACCCGTGACCATAATTGTCCGTGTTGGTACGTGTGCTTCATTGAGGTTGCTGCTTGATGATGCTGATGGTCTTATCGGTATATATGCTTTACCGGAGGTATAACTTGTTTTTTGTTTAAGTATGAATAGCTACGCAATAGATTTATTGGATAGGAATACCGCTGTTGCCAACCAACTCATAAAATAAATAACACATTCTAGAATTGTGTGTATTTATTAAATAGAATATATGGCCTACAACGAATGATCGTTCTTGCAATCTTAGAACGCCTAATCTCAGGTGTTTCTCAACGAAAGTCAGATATTGTTACATATTTCGAATCCTTGCAACTCAAGCTTTTTAATGATATGTAAAAAATTACGACTAAAGTGAAGAATGGCCACGATACGGATGGTACGATTTCCCAATAGACACTTTTTTATAACGCTTATAAAAAAAATTTAAGACAAAACCTAAATTTCCAGCTTCATGGGGTCAACCACGGTGAGTGGAACTAGTTGGGATTACAATTTCAAGTAATATGATAAAGATTTGTAGAAAAATCTGGGGGGGGGGGGTCCGTGTCATGAGAAAATGACACTATATTACGGGACATATATATATTACGGGTGTAGTAAAGTGGAAATCATTGATTGATTGAACATGGGATCACTGTCCATTGGAGAGACAACTCAGTGGGACTTGATAAATAAATGTTATAATGATGTCTACAGCACATCCTCATTTAACACTAGACATAATTCCTCAAGATTATCAACATTATAAGTGAGCCATCTATATACAGCGGTTATGCCTGCATACCACAGTGATTCTAGATTTATTTATTTATAATTCATAATTTTCATTACATCTCGGAGGTATTCTATTTTCATTGTGAACCGGGTTTAAGTGACTGATCTATGTTTACCTACCCCAGTTTACTCCGTATTAGTACGGTTTTAATTCCCCCCACCCCCCCCCCCCCCCCCCCCCCCCACCCCCCTGACGATTATAACTGATGGTGTTTACTTTTAATGATGTGTACTTATGCGTATTTTTAATGATGTGTACTTATGTGTACTTTTAATGTTTCTGTGTACTCTAATTTTAATATCATTTTAGATGATTAAAGCAAATGAAATAACATGAATAAAGCTTCACGTTTGATGCTTAATCTTTTAATGTCATATAATTTATGTTATTATATTTTAACATTAAGTAGTATTGTAGCTCTTCTCACACGCAATATTTTATATAGTTTATGTCGATTATAAAAATAATTTCAGGTTTGTTGGCAATCAGAGGGGGACTAGCATGGTCTTCGACAGATGTGTAGTTTACAGGGGTCAGCAACAGATTTCCGAAGTAACCAATTGTAAGTTAGTACCTATAATTCTCATAACCTATTTACGAGCGCTTGAAAACATGTAACAATCAAATTGAAAGGAAATTTAAATATTTGAATACATATTAATATACAGTATAATATACGAATACAAAATATATTACTGTCCGTGTAGTGTATATAATATTTTGTTAATAATTGTGTTACCTTATGTTTTGGCCTAAATGGGCAGTGATTACTTGGCAGCTTACGAAATATATGTAATTCTCTAAAATATACATGCAGGAAATCCATTCTGAATTATTTTACTAATTAACTGAGTACATATTATATTTACATCCAAAATCGTATGTTCAGCATACTTTCATTATATGGGATTCCTGATGAAATTATTGCAGCAATCAGATCAGTATACGATGGTTCGACAACATTTGTGTCTACTGTTGACGGTGACACAGAACCATTTGAAGTGTTATGGGGCGTCCTCCAGGGAGACACACTTGCACCATTCTTGTTCATAATTGTTGTTGACTATGTTCTACGCATGTCCTTAGATCATCATAATGGTGATGGGGTGATGATAACTCCACCTACTGGCTCCAGAAGTCGAGGAAATCCTGCCAAGTACCTAACTGATCTAGACTTTGCTGATGACTTAGGAGTACTCTCAGAATCACTAGAGGGAGCCCAACGGCTCCTCAGCTCATTAGAACATGCTGCTTCTAGTGTTGGTCTTTTTATTAACTCCAGAAAGACCAAAATTTTGACAGTTAACTTTGAAAGTCCTCAGCAAGTCTCTGATCGGATGAGCATAAGCTCAAAATATGGTATGCTTGAGCATGTGGATGACTTCTGTTACCTGGGATCATGGATCCGGAAATCAGGTGAGGACCTTCGAATACGTAAGGGAAAGGCATGGGCAGCCTTGAATAGGCTTTCCAGGATTTGGAAGTCACCGAGAATTAATCGGAAACTTAAGGTCCGGTTATTTAGAGCAGCAGTAGTTCCAGTACTCCTCTATGGGAGTCCATGCTGGGCTCTAACTGCTGAGGACACCAAATCTCTGGACGGCACATTCACAAGAATGCTACGCCGGGTTCATTGTGTCAAGTTCAATGCACACATCTCCAACCAGACACTATATAACATTGGAGGTGTCTCATTCGGTTCCCCCAAGCTTGACACTAGAACAAAATCGCCTCCGCTTTGCAGGACATTGCTTTCGCCGTGAGGACCAGCCAGTGCATAATCTTGTACTTTGGCAGCCTCATGGAGTGAATAAGCATGGTGGACAGCCCATGACTTTCTTGAGACGCATCTTAAAGGACACTGGCCTTGAAGATGCGGATGATCTAGCAAATGTCATGGGTGATAAGGAGTTGTAGCGGTGCAATTTTGTCGATAAGCCGGCACAGCATTCTTAAAAATGCAGCTGCAATGCAGCATGCCGATCCTAGTAGTAGTAGTAGTAGTAGTACATCCAAACAGTATCATGTATAGTTTATGTTTTTATCTTCAATAGTTTAATTTAATATAAAGCAACGACTTGACCTATTTCCCTTCATAGCTATTCATTTACATGCGCGGGTTTGTGCTACCATTCCAACTTGGAGATGTGTTAGTCGAAATGCTTTTGAATTTGCCTCGGCTGAGGAAGATCAGAGTGAAGATGCTGATACAGATAGAAGAGGTCGTATCGCTTACTGTAATAAGGGTGAGGTCGCCATTAGTTGCACTGGTAGAAGTCCATCTATGACTGGCGACGTTATAGGTATCAAACCACTGCTTGCATTAGACAAAAAAGGAAAGGCAATACTACCAGGTTGCCAAACATTTGGGTAAGTAAAACAACGAGATACTGCATTGAGGGATAAATGGGAAGGCCATATTCCATATCACATGAGATATATACAGTAAGTTACAACAGTGTGCTAGTCCGCTTACTAACTCACTGCGTTGCGATTTGAAATAAAATAGCAGGTGTCCCACCACGTTGTCTTGACGATGAACTGGCTTAAAAGCATAAAAATGAAATTTATGAATACAAATCGAAAACAGTATGAATATAAAAATGTATGTGCACAAATATTTAAACATTTGCGGCATGAAGCTAAATATTGTTAGCTACAATTGGGGCAATTTTTCAAATTATTTTCTTAGCTCAAATTAACTATAGGCCTAGTGATTTAATATAATTTTAATTATAAATCAGGCAAATAAATTTAATGTAATATAATATCAGATATCAATTTACAATTTCGAATAATAACATCAGAAGCCTCAGGAAGGAGCGAAGAAATTCTACAACTATATAACACTATTAAAAACTCTCTAAGTCCTATAACAAGGAACACCCCTCGCTTCGTTGATTATGAACAAGACTTGAACTAATCATAAACCCAGCAAGTTATTAGATAAATGTAACTCATACTTCCTTACATTTGGTGGCGGTAAAGGAGATGTATATGTATGTTTATATATGTATTCTGGTGAAGGGTCTTTTTATCTGTCTCAGGCCATGCCTGGGGGCTGTACAGTTGTGTATGTTGTACCGGTACCTTCACTGCACACTGAGTTGCATTATTTTACCGTCTGACCGGTATTGCAGTACTACCTCATTGAGTCATTACAGTATTAGTTAGTTGACATTATACTGATGAGTGACTGCCACTATGTCAGTTCTTACACTTCTCGTAATCACTGTTCCCCTCTGTACGGATAGACTATATCAATAAATTATAGAATAACTTATCGTCATTTGTAATTATGATTCAAAGAAGAATAAATTTAGAAACGTTATTGCAGATTCCAGAAGATGATACCATCAGCATTCTGTTGCCCTTCGGAGATAAAAAAACGTCGACGTCGTCGTGATTCGAAGAAAAAAAAGCAAAAAGTTAAATGCCGAATAGAGAAATCCGTCCCTAGTTCAAGTGATTACAATGCTAAGGCGAAGGCGACTTGTCCTGTTGGCTACTTTGCGACTGGTTGTGGATATATGCCTAACCCCTATCCTGGGTTTGTTAAAACGTCCGGTGGTTCAGACGTTGGTGAAGGAGGATTGGAATGGCGTATTGTTTCTGCGGCGGAGGAGGGACGTTACAAAGCCAATGGGGCATATATAAGTTGTAAGTTACTGAACTGTCCGTTCTCCATAAGAAAATACATTATAGTTTGTTAATTTGTTTTTCAACCATATTATTTAAATATTAAACGCAAAATATCATATAGTGGTATGATAACGGCTCCATGGCAAAACACTTCTTCCTTTAAATCATGTAAGGAATGGAAAGAGAGTTCGAACGAATTAGTGAAAGGATTTTTCTATTAGTTGGCAGTAGAAAATGTTCCAAATGCTGTATGTAAGGTCACTGTCACTTTAACCCTATAAAAGCCGGGGGGGGGGGGGGGGGGTGTCAATATGACCCCCCCCCCCCCCCCTTAATTTTTTGTTATAACTCTGAAACAAACGCAGTTGGGAATCTGAAATTTTATGACTTTTCCAAAAAATATATTGTCTTCCTAATAGTAAAACGGTTTTCAAATATATTGAGAAGTTTTCGAAATATAGCACCATTTTTTAACTCTACTTTTGGCACATTTTTTGAGACGTTTTTTAAAAATTATTTTTCATAAAATATGATTTGTAACATCTCTATTTTTGATTTACACCGATTTTATGGTGTTTGCAATTAGATGGAATTCATATAAATTAATTTAGAAATTTTAAACGTGTTTTTTTCGCCAAATTTTTAATTATGTCAATTTTGTAAATTTATTTTTTGAGCAATAGGGGTTTTTTGGGGTTCAAGTGTTGATGGAATATATATACGAGTTGCACCAGACGTATCAATCTTGTATTTTACGGTGAGCTGTGGGTCGTTTGCACAAAAAGTAGCCAAATTCAAGGTTAAAAATTTTTTTTCGCCAACCCTATCGAATCATGCATATTTCGAATGCCATTAGCGTGCTGATTTCAAATTTCATAGTCGTTTATTTTTTCTACCAATAGTAAAAAAGTTATGGAAGAAAAACGTACGTCTCGTCGGTAACGCTTTGTCTCATATAAATTTCCTTGTTTTAAACATGCGTTACGTTTTGGACATGTCTCTTCTGTAACGAAAGTGTAAAGACAGTTTATTTGCGTTACATCTTTCTGTGCATGCTTTACAAGTGAGACAGTGTTACAATGCGTTACATACCGTTATGTGCAGGACAATTGGGGACATGCTTAGCAATCTGATTAGGTTAACGTGAAATCTTGACCTTGTATATCATTAGATAGCGCCTTCAGAAACGGTCTAAAAAAAACTTTATATGAAGTAAATCCGATTTGTAGAAGAAAAGTTAGAGCGAAAATAAGGGCGTTACAAGATGGACATTTCCAATAACGTAAGAAAACTGCTTGGTTAACTTTTGGGCATAACTTCTGTTAGACTTATCGTTTCGCATTCAATCGTATATATACGGATAGCAAATAAAATTATCTTTCGGAAAATACTTAATTTGAAACATACACATTTCACACTCAAAAGTTATCTTTAAAAAACGAGCGTTACAACTCATGAAAAATTTCTAAAAACAAATTTATATAATTTTTTATTGCTTCAAAAACAAATTTTAAACAAGTGTTCCCCCATTACTGGATTGTAGATCACGAAATAAGCTTTTGGCCGATGTATAGTTTACTGGAAGTATCTCTTACTAACATTTGGTTATGATTGTTTGTATCTCAAAAACATAGAAATATACAGTATGTCAAATTGCTTTCAACCAATGCCAAAAAATGGGCAAAAATTCACTCTACAGAAATATATAAAGGTTTATATTGTTTTGGTTATTTTCTGCTGAGATATGGCTTATAAAAAGGCGAAATTACAGGGGACGTAATTTGGCCACTTTGGGCCATTTAGGCACGAAATTTTGAAAATACATTCAATAGTTCAATTGATTTATGACAACTTATTTCTCGCGTTTTAGAGGTTTATGGCGGTTCCGAATTCAAATGGATAAATAATTATCTAACTAGACATCTCAAATCTCTATTTTTCGGAAGTGGGTGCAAAATTTGAAAACCATCAAATATATAATTTCATTGTGTCACCTTGTTTCTTGCGTATGCAGCAGCAGCACAAATCGATACCACTCCTGTCAGTCAGTAGTACGCTAGTACAGTGGAAGCTGTATGCAGCAGCAGTACACATCGATACCATTCATGTCATTCAGTAGTGCGCTAGTACTACTACTACTACTACTAGGATCGGCATGCTGCATTGCAGCTGCATTTTTAAGAATGCTGTGCCGGCTTGTCAACAAAATTGCACCGCCACAACTCCCTATCACCCATGACATTTGCTAGATCATCCGCATCTTTAAGGCCAGTGTCCTTTAAGATGCGTCTCAAGAAAGTCATGGGCTGTCCACCATGCTTATTCACTCCATGAGGCTGCCAAAGTACAAGATTATGCACTGGCTGGTCCTCACGGCGAAAGCAATGTCCTGCAAAGCGGAGGCGATTTTGTTCTAGTGTCAAGCTTGGGGGAACCAATGAGACACCTCCAATGTTATATAGTGTCTGGTTGGAGATGTGTGCATTGTACTTGACACAATGAACCCGGCGTAGCATTCTTGTGAATGTGCCATCCAGAGATTTGGTGTCCTCAGCAGTTAGAGCCCAGCATGGACTCCCGTAGAGGAGTACTGGAACTACTGCTGCTCTAAATAATCGGACCTTAAGTTTCCGATTAATTCTAGGTGACTTCCAAATCCTGGAAAGCCTATTCAAGGCTGCCCATGCCTTTCCCTTACGTATTCGAAGGTCCTCACCTGACTTCCGGATCCATGATCCCAGGTAACAGAAGTCATCCACATGCTCAAGCATACCATCTTTTGAGCTTATGCTCATCCGATCAGAGACTTGCTGAGGACTTTCAAAGTTAACTGTCAAAATTTTGGTCTTTCTGGAGTTAATAAAAAGACCAACACTAGAAGCAGCATGTTCTAATGAGCTGAGGAGCCGTTGGGCTCCCTCTAATGATTCTGAGAGTACTCCTAAGTCATCAGCAAAGTCTAGATCAGTTAGGTACTTGGCAGGATTTCCTCGACTTCTGGAGCCAGTAGGTGGAGTTATCATCACCCCATCATCATTATGGTGATCTAAGGACATGCGTAGAACATAGTCAACCACAATAATGAACAAGAATGGTGCAAGTGTGTCTCCTTGGAGGACGCCCCATAACACTTCAAATGGTTCTGTGTCACCGTCAACAGTAGACACAAATGTTGTGGAACCATCGTATACTGATCTGATTGCTGCAATAATTTCATCAGGAATCCCATATAATGAAAGTATGCTGAACATACGTGACCGAGAGACTGAATCAAAGGCCTTGAAGAAGTCAACAAAGATAACAGCCAGATGCCTGTCTTTCTTTTTTGATAATTCTTCAATTATCCTTCTAAGTGCCAAAATGGGCTCCATGGTCCCACGACCTTTACGGAACCCATTCTGATTTCCACGGAGCAGTCTCTCAATGGGATCCCTGATGCGATTTAATAGAATCCTATTGTATAGCTTTGCAGCAATCGAGATCAATGAGATTCCCCGAAAAGAACCATAGAGTGTTAGGTTGCCCTTCTTGGGAACTGGCACCAACTTATTTGTTTTCATTTCTTGTGGGACTCTTGTTGTTCGGTACATGTCTACTATGATGGGATAGATGAGCTTTAAACACTCAGGTATTTTAAAGACCTCAGGGGGAACACCATCTACTCCACTGGCACGATTGGTCTTAATGCTCTTTGCAGCAGCCTTCACTTCTGCAAAGGAGATATCGCCAATGGGAATATCTGGGAGTACAGACTCAGACACTTTTACTTCTATAAAGTTATCAGGCAATACCCTGTCATTATTGAGGAGCTTTTCAAAGTGGGCTTTCCAACCATTGAGGCGATCGGCTGGTGATTCAGCCTTAACCTTGGTGGTTGGTTGGCTTTTCCGCCCAGTAAGCAGATTGATCGATTTCCATGCCTGGGATGATTGCCTGCTGTCGTCAGCATCATTGATGGCATCAACCTGTTGGTTTATTAGCTCCTGTAGATTAACAGAGTACTGCCTGTTCAGGGACCTAGATGCAGCCTTAACTGCATTCTTGGCCGCTGTAGTCTGTTTGAGTCGGGACTCTTTCTGCGCCTTATGAAGGTCATTTCGGCACTTCTGAATTTTGTTGTCAGTCCAGGGGGCCCTTTTCCTGTTTCGAGGGTATACAGGAACTGTTTCTGCAGCTGCTAACTTAACTGCTTCTGTAAAGGCAGTATAGCCCTCACAGTGATCTGCCGCCTCAGAGGCAAGAGCCTCATACCTGTTGCTCAGCTGTAGTGTGAAGCTGGATCTCACTCTTGGCTGTTGCAACAGAGAGGACCAGTCATGCCGCGGCAAGGCAGATTTCATTGTTCTGCTAGCACGCAGACTAAGTCTTACCTTGGCCACAATAAGGCGGTGATCACTGGAGAAGGGTCGAAGTGTAAATGCATTACAGTCTTGTATAGAGCTCCTGTATTTCCTACGAAACAGAATATGGTCTATCTGGGACTTGTGACCACTGGGTCCACTATGAGTCCATAGCTTTCCAGTTCGCTTCTTGAACTGGGTTCCAGCCGAAAACAATCCATTTCCAGAGATAAAATCCTGAAGATGGACAGAATTTCGGTTAACACTATTGCTATAGACCCAGGGCGATGTAGGTGATTGATGCAGACTTGCATTAAAGTCTCCCAGGAATGTTAAGAATGCATGCTGATCCACTCCATCAGTAGCTGCTTGTAGATTGTGGTAGAAATTTTCCACCTCCTCTACAGGGGCAACACTAGTTGGAGAGTAGCACACAATCAGAACCACCTTAGGAAACTTCTTAGCCAGTCTTCCAGAACATGAGAAGTGGCAACGGATGATGTGGTTAGAGATTTGGTCTATTTTGTCCAATGCTGCATGTGCAGTTGGATTCATCAATAGACCAATTCCACCATTGCCACTATCATCTGCTGACGCGAGGGCGAGTCGCCAACCGCCCCCCATGTCCTTAATCAGAACCTCATCAGTCTGTCCAGTCTGCATTCGGTGCTCTTGAACACCCACTGCGCTAAGAGAAAGCTTATCTGCCAAGGCAGTCAGCTCACCTTGTCGCATTGGGGACCCGAGTGTTAGGGTGTTTACTGAGGCTAGTCTAGTGACTTGCCTCAGATTCACCAATGGCTTTGTTGGTCGGGGTGGAACATGAGAGTAGCCTCCAACTCCAGAATCCCTCTCCCCATCACAATCTGGCCTCCCTGGTGACCCAGGGTTTGGGCCAGAAAGGTCATCAGGAAAGGGACTCAAAGAATTGTTGGCTGCTCTCTCTCCAGTAGGGGGTGAGACATGCAGTGCTAGTACAGTGGAAGCTGTATGCAGCAGCAGTACACATCGATACCACTCCTGTCAGTCAGTAGTGCGCTAGTACAGTGGAAGCTGTATGCAGCAGCAGCACACATCGATACCAATCCTGTCATTCAGTAGTGCGCTAGTACAGTGGAAGCTGTATGCAGCAGCAGTACACATCGATACCACTCCTGTCAGTCAGTAGTGCGCTAGTACAGTGGAAGCTGTATGCAGCGGCAGCACACATCGATACCATTCCTGTCATTCAGTAGTGCGCTAGTACAGTGGAAGCTGTATGCAGCAGCAGCACCCATCGATACCACTCCTGTCAGTCAGTAGTGCGCTAGTACAGTGGAAGCTGTATGCAGCAGCAGCACCCATCGATACCAATCCTGTCAGTCCGTAGTGCGCTAGTACAGTGGAAGCTGTATGCAGCAGCAGCACCATCGATACCATTCCTGTCAGTCAGTAGTGCGCTAGTACAGTGGAAGCTGTATGCAGCAGCAGCACACATCGATACCATTCCTGTCAGTCAGTAGTGCATGTGCACGTTAAACAACATGTGAAATTACCTCCAAAAACTTTTAAACATTTTGAAGAGCTTGAGAGTAACCGGTAGAATACAATGTTTCTATGTAAAGTATAAGTACTAGACTTTGAATAGAATGTAGAGTTGAATGGATTGTAGACATTAGATACAAATTTTGTAGATCTTGGGAGATGTTGCTATGAGTTTTTCAACTTCTACATTTTCCACGGTCTACTACCTTGTCCAAAGTCGACTTATTTTGGGCTCGGCGTGGAACAAACAGTCGATTTTTATCGAATGCGATTTATTTCATGGTTGTGTACCTTGGAAGTATTTAAAATAGTGGCGACTCAATATAAACACGTCAACGTTACCAATTTTATAGCACCTCGAAAATTGAGTTCATGATCTACATTTTATGTATTTTTCTGAGTTGGTGTTACATTCTTGGCAATAGCTTCGCCATAGGAGATGATATAGTCACATCAATAATTGGTTATATAGAAAGCAATTAAAATGGGCTCGTACTTGTGTCACTTGACATAATAATTTACCAGTCCGTGAACCTTCAAAATTCGGTAATATTTAAAAAAAAACCCATATTTTCAAACCCCATGTTTCCAGTGACGAAATAAATGTGTATTTCAGTCGTGTTTATGTCCAGAACATAATTGTGTTTAATAGTAATATTAATAATATAATAATTATAATTATATTTATAATATTGTCTCACTTATTGTCTCTTCAAAAACTAAAATATGTCTGTCCTAGGTTTCCCTGGAGCTGCGTAATAAAAACCCATATGCTTAAAGTTGCGCCCAAGATCTACACTGGATCTACTATAAACAGCAAAAATGCAATTGAAAATACGATTAATAGTTATTGTCAATTGTTAGTTATGAATATATTATATTGTGGCGTTTATCAAGAGCAACAAAACCAACCCAAAATTGTCGTATTTCGTTTATGCAATCAAAAGAAATGAACATTTAAAGCTTTTTTGTCTTTTTTGTTAGACGAGGTTTAAAGTGGCAGTGACCGTAAGTATTTGAGAAACTGTACGAAATGATGTATGAAGATTTATTGCCGATAAGGTCCGTCGGTGAAATATCGGCTGATAATATAATACAGCCCAATTAAAAACGCAACAACTACTGGTTGTACTTGTACTGTAAGTACGCACAGTGCTCATATACGGAGATAAGTTACCGAATTCTATAATATATGAAGTTATCTACTGACAATTTCAGAATCATTCATTCATTTGCTGTCTTCAGGAGAGTTAAAATATTTAAATAAATTGTTTACTGCTAATACAAAGTAGCAAATATATATATAGCTGTGTTCTGATCCGCTTGTTTTTATTTACACTCTTTAAATTTACACCTTACAAAAAAATGATTAAATAATTTAATAAATAAATAAATTACTCTTATGTATTTTTGTATAGCAATATTGTAATCTTTATTATTTGTTTATTATTTATATTATTAAATTTTTATTTATTTATTTTCTTCAATTATTTAATTTGTTATGTCATGTACGTTAAATCTGACAACAATCTGTTTATTGTATCTGAAATCTGTATCTGTAATCTGTGTTTTGTTTATGTTTAATTATGCAGCATTTGAAGAATCCTGCATCGCTGTAAACGGGAACTTCGCAGGAGGGATAGTCGCTTTTGTAACTTGTTGCAACTTCCCCGATTCTATATTAATCAATCCATAAAGAGTCACAATGACTAATAACTATGATAACGTCAATGAAGACACAACAGAACAGAACCAACTCCAATAATACTATCTGTTACCGTTGGAGTTGTCAGAACAATTCATAAGTAATATCAAATAAAACCTATATGTTGGAATAAAGCATAACGCTATATGGCTAATGTTTTTAGATTGGGATATTGATATTTATTTATTGGCAGTTATAAGGAGTGTATAATCCCTATGTGTGTGTCATATATGTGACCAAAACCCCCACCCTGTACACAAACAACTGGTACCACACCCACCCCACCCCCACCCTGTACGCAAACAACTGGTACCACACCCCCCCCCCCCTTGTTGAGGGGGGGGGGGGGGGGGGGGGTACACCATTTTTGGACAACTCTTCGATTTATCACTCTCAGCGTTTCAAAATTGTTTGGTTTTGGCTATAATTTGGAATATTGGTGCCTAAGATGCTATTCTACATGACAGGTTAGAAAATTTTTATTTCAACAAAAAAAACTTGGTTGCGCTTAAAACCCTAAGTGTAAAAGCTTTTGCGTAATTAGCCGGTTATTATCCCCGGAAAGTACTCTGTGGTTGGTTTACCAGGCATAAAAAGGCCGTGTCCTTGCTGTACTGGTGTTTTAGAGGACATAAAAGCCATTTCTTCTGTATTTGTACTTTAGAGGACATAATCCGCAATTTCGTGACGCAAAAAGCTCGATACTCTTGAAAACAGTGTCGCTACCATGATGACGGCTAACAGCTGATATTGCCACGTCGACATTTCTTTGTTTCTTTGTTCTCTCGTTGTTCGGTCGACCAATCAGAGCGTTTTTTGTCTCTGTGTTGGAGGTGGATACAGAAACTCAGGAATTCAGTGTTATGTTTTTGCCCAGAGCCTAAGAACACCGGCTTTTGGCACCTCCGTGTTTCAGTCTTTAGTCTTACATTAGTAGGCTTAATTATAGAACGTATATCTGTTATCAATGCAATTCATATCTCAATGCTTACTAAACATATCATGCATATCTTACTTAACATTACTGCTTTTGCTGTCGGTTATTCATTATATTTGTTGATGGAAGATTATATTTGGAATACTGATCAATAGTCAGACACCCAACCTTCTTGATATACTAAAGGTTAGAGAGACTGGTTACAGATAAACGATTGCGACTTATGTTAAGTGGTGTAAAGTGAATCTAATGCTATTTTATAGGCCCTACATGTATTGTCTGTTATTCTCTTTGTATGTGACTAAAATTAGTGAAGGTCGGCAGATTGGTGTGCAGCATTGTGCAGCATTGTGTATGATTGTGACTGATAACAAAGCATCTCCTAAAGAATGCGCCATATACGTGAATCTATAGCCATCTCATTGCGTCTATTTTAAGTCATAACTCTGTTTACATATTTAGAGCGCCACGTCCTAAAGGAACTGTTAATATTTCCCGAAAGTGAATAATATTATATATATATTATATTATATATATATAAATATTATATATTACGATCAGTCGAATAATACGGTAGGCTTACACCATCAATCATTAAGCTCCGAACTCAGTCTCCCGGGTATATCCAACGGGTGAATGATTGCGCATAGACTGGCTTCGGCTAATGTAGTGTATCAAATACTCGTCATAGGCTAAAGACTATATATCATCTAAAAGACATCCTAATTTGGCAGGTTAAACTGTCAAAGGTCTTAAAAGCGCAAACAATAACAGATATAGCTTCTGGATTGTGGTGTAAGCAATCTAGTCGAAAGTACCGGTCGACCGGTAACCAGTAGGCCTGACTGCCTGATCATCCGGACCGGTACTTACTTACGGTACAGGTACAGCAGTATTATTCGATTGTGGTATTGTATACCGGTAGGCTGTTTAAGAGATTAGGGACTGTACACCCCTTGTTTCTTTTGGAGCTTACTTATTTCTGTCAGTTTTATTTATTTGTAGGACAGTATTGAGCAGAAGGCGTGTAAGCCCGCTCAGATTGTACAGATAATTGTAGGCTTGACTGTTGGCTGACTGTTGATTAGGTCTGAACGGATTGCAGTGCATGTAAAGCATCTGTCCGATAAAGAACTGTTAGGAAGTAGGGGCAGCCATCGCTGTAAGGTAAACCCCCATCTAAAGAATAAGTCGTACTACTGGGTTAGAACGCATACTACTTAACCATTTCGGAGTCTACATGTCCTGTGGTTTATTTAGGCTTGATAGGAGTCCGCCAGCGTTTGGTCTGTACTTTGTTTGTGTAGTCTGTACGGGTAGCGTATAATTTTATTTAGATAAGTTGTAGGCTGGATAGTTGTCTGGCTGTTGTTGGGTTTGAGGAAATTTCGGTGTGTGTAAAGCATCTGTCCGATAAAGAACGGTTAGGAAGTAGGGGCAGCCATCGCTGTAAGGTAAACCCCCATCTAAAGAATAAGTCGTACTACTGGGTTAGAACGCATACTACTTAACCATTTCGGAGTCTGCATATACCGTAGTTTGTTTAGGCTTGATAGTAGTCTGTCAGTATTTGGTCTGCATTTTGTTTGAATAGTCTGTACGCGTAGCGTAATATTTATTATTCAGAGTTTATGCGATTATTCGCAACATTCATTCCCCAAGTTTGTTCCTACAGTAATTGTGTTTGTTATACATACCGTTATAGTTAAATTAACCCCGGTACTATACGGGCTGCTCGGCGTAGGTAAAGACTGGAGATTTTGTGCACCGGTCACTCCAGCAGATGCCGTGGTTCTTTTGGCTGTTCAAGTATATTTAACTACTGATTATCTGTTGTACAAGTACTCGTACCTAATTTAGGGTTTAGTGTACAGTGCTTTCCGAAAGTAATTAGTGTAGGCATTATATTTGTGTTGTAAAGTGGTTGATAGGCACGTACGTTAGCTCTATTAACTTCTAGGTAGGAACACTCCGTGATATATAACGTAGTACCTATAGCGATACGGCTATAAGTCGTCAGGCGGTGGTATTTTCCTATCTGGACAACGCAGTGTATTTACTACTACTTATTATTTTCAAATACCGTAGTACCCTGTCCGTTGTAATAACCAGATTCTAACCCTTTGTTAGGCTGGTTTGTAGACTTCTTGTAAAATTACCCTAAAAATTCGTATTTGTGTTTTTGTAAATTTTTGTGTTTATTTAGAGATTGTAATCTCAACCTGAATTGTACGTAATTTGTAGTATTAAGTAACTTAGGTAAATTAGAATTATTTGTTTTAGTGTCTAACAAGTAGCACTTCACTGAGAGCGCACCGCTTCTGTGTAGTGACTCCTTCCCAGAAATAATAACATTTATTTCAAACATTGACAAAAACCCATTTCAACGGGTATATATATATTATAAATCAACTCAAACGATTTATAAATAGTAGGCCTGCCATATAACAATTAGGTCTCAATATCAGTTGGACTACTGCTCCAATAACGGTAATAAAGTAAGTAAAGTAACCAAGTAACCCTAAAATTCAGAAATTCAATTATTTAAAATAATTGATATACCGGTATTTACGATAAGCCTATTATCTTTATTTCTATAAATTTAGGCTGAAATTATACCGGTACTTGTAATTAATTCTAGTCCAGAATTATATATACTACAAACTGTAAGCTGTATACCGGTATTCCCGATAGGCCTATTATATATTTATATATATTTGTGCTAAAATTATACCGGTATTCTGTGATAAACCTAGTCTGTAATAATACTTGTATAGTTATATATACCATAAGCATACCGGTATTCTAATATATTATATATATATCACGCTACACTGAGTAGCAGTATCGGTAATTAATTACTAGGCTAACAGTTAATACTGAATTACTAGACTTGCTTAGACTGTAATATAGCAGTAGGCATCCAACTGTACAAACAAACATGACTGACACAAGGCAAACTCTGTCAGATAGTCTCCTAGAAACAACAGTCTGTTTCTCAGATAGGAGTATAGAGAATCCCAGACCGAGGTCTGAAACCCCTCCTACTGTAAGAAAGACAACCCCTACAGTAGCTGTGTCAGAACCTAGGTTAGTAGAAGCAATTTCGCAATTCGCGAAGTTAGTGAAGCGCCGTAGGTCTATCATAGGCACTCGAGCTCAGGTCAAGCGGGACCAAGAAGCAGCGGAACCGCAACAACCCGCGAGCCAAGAACTTACTTCTCAACGGCCCGATAGCTCCAGTAGTTCGGATAATGTTGAGCGGACGCCCGAACGCGGAGCGAAGATGGCGGATAAGGTTTATGATGAGCGGCCAACCTATGAAGAATCAACCGACGCCACTTTTTCTCAAGAAGAAAGCGAAGTGACAGCAGAGAAACCGCATAAGAGGGATGCTATTGACATCTATCTGTCAGACTATCAACGCTTTGTAGGGGACGAAGAGTTGAGGAGACGGCTGGATGGACTTAGCCCTAATAGTGAAGGAACCAAGCTTGTGCTGGACTCAATCGATGCAGAAATGTTAGCTGCGAACCAAGCTAAATTTGATGAACAACTCCGCCTCACACGAGTCCAAGAAGAACAAGTAAAGAAAAAACGTATAGAAGACAGAAAGAAAGCAGCAGTAGCAGCTGCCGAAGCGGAAAGGAAAGCAGCCGAAATGGAAAGAAAAGCGGCAAGAGCAGCGGCAGAAGCGGAGCGGATAGCGGCTGAAGAGATTGCCCAATTAGAATTGGAAAATATTCAGGAGAATCAAGACTGCATAAATAAACAGTTAACAGCTAGTAATATGCAGATGATGAATCGATCTACTCCCAAAAGACAGGGATATACATCATCTGAGGAAGGCGCTACCACCGATACTGAAGGCAAAGGAAATAGATCTCACCTAAGCAGACGTAAAAGAACATTCCACCGTCAGAAATTGCCTGATTTGCCTCCAGCTGTTAGAAGGCAACTAAATAACACCAACTTAGGTAGTACAGAACCCACAGACCAAATAATTAAAATAGAAAGACTCCCTACTATAGTAGATGAGCCTGAAATAATTAGGCCTGTTCTCGAAGCCACCCCTTCGGTGCTAGAGAAACCTGTACTACCTGAAATAACCTCTAGATTCCCTTTGCACAGCACCAAACTATCTGTGCCCTCTGTGCCTAGTAAGACTGTTTGCAAGTCACTTCCAGTTTTGGACAACGAGCGAGATATTAAAGATTTATCGCCCGTTGTCCCTCGTCTGCCCGCTACAACGTTGGCGGACCCCGCTTCGGCGGCGGATTGGGTGGATGAGGGACGACGGGAGATTGGTCTCTTGCTCGGGCAGCTGAGGGAACAACAGGAATGTTCCTCCCGGCAGGTCCGAGATTTGGAAGGGACTGTTCACCAACTTAAGGGAACAGTGAGGGAAAGTAGGTTAGAGTTGCAAAAGGTGCAGCAAAGTATCGCGTTAGAACGCGATAAATTAGTGAACACACAAAAGGGTATACCACCACCCCCTGTAACAATGTGTCAACCCGTTAGGTCTGAAGTATCCCATGCGCAAGGTGTGGAGCCTACACGCTTCTATACTGCTAGCGAAGTAGAAACTCCTATAGTAAACCCTATTAAGGGTAATTATAAACCTGTTGATAATGATATCTCATCTAGACTTGATAATAATCCGAGAAACTTATATACTGATAATTCTCTATTCAATAATACGATGGCTCAAGAAAGTTTTACACGCCAAATGGCTAGAACCGAAGCCCGACAAGCGGTAAAGGTTGGAGAGATCGTCAAGTTCAATGGAGATGAGATGAAATGGTTACCTTTTAATGAATATTACAAAGATAACATACAGAACTCTGTACTATCTAACGGAGAGAAACTTAGATTCCTTATCGAATGTTTGGAAGGACCTCCCAAGTCAATGGCGTTAAAATTTATTGGACATCCAGACGGATTAAGACAAGTTTTGGATACACTAAACATCAGGTATGGTAATAGGAATAACATAGCTGGGTATTTGTATGCAAAGTTGGTAGCGCCCCGAAAGTTTATTAGCAGCGGGATTATAGAGTTTTCCGATGAAATTCAGGAGATCTGCAGACAATTAGATTGGCTAGGTAAGTCTCATGAGTATCAGAGTGCTATGGTTATTAGAGCAGTGGATCTACTTTACCGAAGGGTGGAGTAGGTACACGCTGGGACAAGAAAGTGTTATACATGATGGAACAACAACAACGAGACCCTACCATGGCTGATCTCATGTCATTCTTGGATAGCGAGGTGAAATTACAGCTCATAAAGCAGTCCAGAGAGAAGACAGCGGAAAGTAAGGTAAGTGAGAAACCCGTTTCTAGGAGAAGGGTAACACCAGTATGTTATACCGACGACGGTGAAAGCCAAACTTCTCAAGGAGAGGACAGCGGGAAAGACACTGACAGATCTTATTATGTCAATAAAATGCCTAAAGATCAGGTAAGTAAATCCAAGTCTCGACCCAATGACAGAAGGGAACCGGTACAAAAAACCCCTCCTACGTCTCCTAAAAGAATTCAGGTGAGAAAGCCCGAGGAAAGAACAAGTGTGCACCACATAGCACAGGTTAAAGTAAGTAACATCAAGCCGAAATGTGTGCTGTGCGACGGGCCCCACCGTTTGAATGTGTGTGATGAATTCCTGAGGAAATCACTCGAGGATAGACGTGAAGTCATGTGGGATAAGCGGTTGTGTTATAATTGCCTCAGACGAGGACACCAACGGCGAACCTGTTACTCCGACGCAAGGTGTGCAAAGTGCGGTGCAAAACATCATATCTTGTTGCACACTGAATTCGAACGAAACAGCTCGAGTCAGGTAAGTGAGTCCGAACTACATGTCCAATTCAGTGATGTGAATGACACTGACCAAAGTTCTGAGATGGAAGGATTCTATACGGACGAATTCTCCGACCAAAACGAATCCTGTTACCTAATAAACACCACCGCAGTGTATCGAGCACTCATGCATGAGAAAGACACAGACAGCGACCTTACCTTAACTACTTCTGATCAACAACCATCTTGGAAAGCGCCAACTTCCAATATAGGAATCCGAGAATTTCCTGTAGTCCAGTTACGGGTCCACGGACCTCAGAAGAGCTATATAGTGAACGCCCTCCTGGACTCCGGTAGCACAGGAACATTCATCGATAAAGAACTAGCCGAAGTCATCTTTGCTGGACAACCCAAGTTCCGAACCAAGCTAAACATGTCAGGGATCATGCAGGTTTGGAATTCTACCATAGCTGCCGACTATTATATAGGTGAGTTGTCCACTCCACAGGATAAACTAGGAGAATACAGTATAAGGTCAGTAAAAATGGTGGCAATAAAGAACTTCGCTACCACCCAAGTGGAACCTTATAATTGGGACGAAGATGATCATGTCCAACAACTTAACATCCCTAGATTCGACACCGATTATCCTGGAGTACAAATATTAATCGGTCAAAACGCGCATGAGGCGCTGGAGACATTAGAGAAACGACCTACTCAACCGCAACCACTTCAGACCTATGCGGTAAGAACTAGAGTAGGTTGGTACCTTACTGGACCTTCCCGTAGAACGCTCAGGGAAAGACTGCTTCAAGATCGCGTCTGCCAGGTGAGTGAATGGGAAGACGATACTAGTGAGGGAGACGACCCAACTGAGGGAACACCACACTCCTCAGATAATGACAATCTTAACTCCAATGTAGATCAATGGAGATATTGCCCCAAGACGATGAATATAGCCGACATCGCTTCCAGAGGAGCAACTCCTCAAGAACTGACAGATACTCCAGACCGGCTAGGTGAACCCGACTTCCTGAGTAAGGAGGATGAATGGCCTCCCCATCTTACTCCTGCTGAGATTAGACAAGCCAAGGGAGCGGAGAAAGTCAAACCTAAAACCCGGACGGGTGGATCGGAGTTATTTGAACCCGGGATAGATCTGTCGGTATTACATATTGCCAGGGACGACGCCGTGGATCTGGACCTCCCCACCGCGAGTGGATCCTTCATGAAGATCAGAGAGAGCGATTGGAGCTCTGGAACATCAGACGTCTCGCAGGGACTCTCACCTCTCCTGCAGGGAGCGACGGACCACTATAGCTCCTGGAATCGGCTTTGTAACGCCGTCATATACTTTGAGCGATGTTTCTATCGTCACTATTCCAGGACGAAGAGGAAACCTGGAATTGTATTCGGGATGCAGCGACTCAATCACCCAGTCGGTCGTTTGTGTTTACCGGAAGGGAATGGAGGACTCTCCGGAAACTGTGGAAGGCAAGATTCTCTTCCCACGACCACCTCCCTAATCCTTCAAACATCTAGGGACTCCATAACGTAACAACATATGGAGTGGGTGTGTGACTCTATTATTTTATATTATTTTATTATTTTTATATTTCTGTATGTATTACTATGTAATTTTATTATAATCGTTTTCTTTAATTGTATTCAGTAGAATGTTATTTTAGCGATTATTTAGTAGATTAGTGCAATATATATTCGCGTTTATTACTTAATTACGTATATATTATATTTAATGCGACGGCAAGAAATAATTCTTTTTCTCTTTCCTTACTGTCCGTATCATATTATAAATACGTGACTACAGTAAGATGAAATGTCTGTACTTATTAAAGTACAATAAAGCCACTACTATATTTAAGTATTATTGGTAGGCAGAGTATTAGGAATGCAAAGTTCAGATCCTCGTGTCTCGGCTAAACCAAGCTCTGGGTAGACCTTGGAAACGACTTGCCTCTTCATACTGACATTGCTTCGTGCGATATTGCTCTCATACCGTATATTAAATAATACATATAGTAGCGTGATGTCCCTTTAACAGTAGCGTATAACGCAAAATAAATCTGTTAAACCCTTTGACCATCTGTAATTCTAGTCGATTAAGATATCGCGGCACCCACCGATATACTTGAAAGACAAATTCTAGAATCAGTGGTTAACGTCCCCAGACAAGTTCTGGAATAAACTGGTGCCCATCCTAAATATTAATTATTAATATTTACAAAATCTGTCAAATATCAGATCCTTTAAAATTCTAGTCGATTAAGAGATCGTAGCACTTACCGATACTCTTTAAAAGACAAAATTCCTAGAATCAAGGATCCCAGTCCCCAGACACGTTCTGGAATAAAATTACGTCTATTTAACATTAAATAATAAAATTTACGGGAATAAATTTAAATTCATATATTTCAATGAATTTAATAAATTGTCATTTTATACAATTTATAACATTCCCAAAATTCCATTAATTAATAGATCATGGGAGCGGAGATTCACTCTATTAAGTGTATTTGTGTGTGAGAATCTCCAATGTATAGTCAATAGCCGATAAAATTCATAAAATCATATATAGAGAGGATATTGACAATTAAAGAATTACTATTAAATAGCATCCCAGATCTGTATGCATGAGAATTACCCTAATTCTACCGCTAGCTTTCCATAATGTCACCATGGCAACAACCACGCTAGAATTAGAAGTGAGTTAAAAGAACAATAGAAGGCTTGCCCCATTGAATAGCATACGGAATAAATAGCACACCGCTAGTATCCAAGGATACATAATAACACCGTGACATTCTGGAAAGCACTTGACTAACGGACAAATGACCCAAATGTGTGATAGAATGTGTACCATTTGTGACAGTTACGTGGAATTTGTGCGATTGTAGGTGAATGTTACTACTAAGGTGTGTTTACAGTAGCGAGTCGCAATTGTGAAAGTAACCCTAACTCCAGTAAGAACCTGAAGTATATCTAAGCCTTTGGGACGGACGGTGGAGTGGCTCGTGCTGGTTGTTGTAGTCGTTGTGCAGCTACGACGTTGGCGATAGGCACATCGGCGTAAGTACACCAGCGCTGAGGATCTCGCACTGTCCGGGGGCAGAGAGGGTAGGCAGCGACGCATGCTCGCCTAAATATAAACTCATTATAATATGGATAAACTTATATAGCAGATATGATTGAGTTGATAGAAGATGATCTTGGTATCAGGGAGCGATATACTCTACCTTTACAAGCGTTTGTTGATAGCTTGATACGCGGCGACGCTGGTCCAACTACTACTGAGGACGATGGTCGTTATATCTAACCGCCAATGGCCCGGGAACAACTTGCGCGTGGGTTGGACTGCAGAAAATTTACCGCTCGCTATACGCATCGTAATGGTACGTATATGGACTTCTTAACTACTGGTCATCCTATCGACCTACACGATACGAACGATATAGACACCAAAAGGGAAATGGTTTATTTAAATATCATACCCAGCGGAAGCGGAACGATAAACTGAGACTCGAACACGAAAATTCTATTCGAAACCGACTCGAAAGTGCAGATGTTGAAGAGCCGGATAAACGCAGCGACTTCACCAAATACCTGGAATTCTTGAGAGAAACCTATCTCGATATTACCAGTCAACAGAATCTAGAAACTCGATATCCTCAAGGTATACATCATGACCGCATGGTAGAACTCAAACGGCTCTATTCCACTATGATGTATCTTACCGCCGATCGACCGCTACCTGTTGTACCGGATAGCTTCAAACGGATGGAGGAATGTCGTAAGCTGGAGAAAGATCACTCGAGTTTCCCCTACAAGACGTGCGTTTTTGGTATTATTGCGAGGAATGCCCAAGACCCAACCAACAAACGGAAAGACATAAACATCCGTGGAGACGTTGCTTTAAACACGGTTTTACTCGCTATACTTGCGGGAGTTTCGAGCGAAACTTGTTCGATGTATCACCTACGCTCGTTCGACTCAGACGATCCTTAAATAAACCAATGATCAGAGTTTCGGAATACTCGATCAGAACTCCTCATTCCCCAGTGAGACTTCAGACTCTTGATTTGATCCTATTAGTATGACGGATCCTCCCGAGCTGTACTCACTGCTCAAAGATCTAGTGTTACCTGAACAATTAGTCGGTGGCACCCCAGTTGTGGGCTTCCTAGATACTAGCCCATTCTACCTAGCCGGATTGGGACGCGGACATTTAATATCGCCGTTTAACCCTTACCATCGTCCCGTCCCGGCTTAACACGATATAACCTGTCACCAAAGTGGCGGAGAACGTTGTACCAAACGAGTTAAACGCTATTCTACAAAGATCAGAAAGGAAACCTGCGTTTGTTCAGATAAACATAAGTTGTAACAGCAAGTCCAAGCGATAAACGAATTGTCTTTATCTCAGTTCGATTGTAAAATCCAGAATCTCTAAGAAGATATCGAACTTAGGCAACCCCATTCTCTGCGAGAGTTTTTGGATGAACGTATCCAGCTACGAGCGGAGGAAAATCAGCTCGCGGAGAAGCATATCGAAACGGCGGATACCCCGACCATAATCCTACACCTTCTGATGCAATCATATTGCACCCTTCACCCAGGATTTATAGCCCTCCTAGTAAAGTCGCTCGCCCCAAAGAGAAAAGGACTCTTGCTAGCCTCAAAAACTGCGTAAACGCCGTCTGCGTAAGAAAGACTAACTGTTTAGAGTATCTTTATATTTTAGAAACTGTGATTTGTTATATTTTATAGACTTAAATCCCATTTTCTGGGAGCGGTGTAAAAGCTTTTGTGTAATTAGCCGGTTATTATCCCCGTAAAGTACTCTGTGGTTGGTTTACCAGGCATAAAAAGGCCGTGTCCTTGCTGTACTGGTGTTTTAGAGGACATAAAAGCCATTTCTTCTGTATTTGTACTTTAGAGGACATAATCCGCAATTTCGTGACGCAAAAAGCTCGATACTCTTGAAAACAGTGTCGCTACCATGACGACGGCTAACAGCTGATATTGCCACGTCGACATTTCTTTGTTTCTTTGTTCTCTCGTTGTTCGGTCGACCAATCAGAGCGTTTTTTGTCTCTGTGTTGGAGGTGGATACAGAAACTCAGGAATTCAGTGTTATGTTTTTGTCCAGAGCCTAAGAACACCGGCTTTTGGCACCTCCGTGTTTCAGTCTTTAGTCTTACATTAGTAGGCTTAATTATAGAACGTATATCTGTTAGCAATGCAATTCATATCTCAATGCTTACTAAACATATCATGCATATCTTACTTAACATTACTGCTTTTGCTGTCGGTTATTCATTATATTTGTTGATGGAAGATTATATTTGGAATACTGATCAATAGTCAGACACCCAACCTTCTTGATATACTAAAGGTTAGAGAGACCGGTTACAGATAAACGATTGCGACTTATGTTAAGTGGTGTAAAGTGAATCTAATGCTATTTTATAGGCCCTACATGTATTGTCTGTTATTCTCTTTGTATGTGACTAAAATTAGTGAAGGTCGGCAGATTGGTGTGCAGCATTGTGCAGCATTGTGTATGATTGTGACTGATAACAAAGCATCTCCTAAAGAATGCGCCATATACGTGAATCTATAGCCATCTCATTGCGTCTATTTTAAGTCATAACTCTGTTTACATATTTAGAGCGCCACGTCCTAAAGGAACTGTTAATATTTCCCGAAAGTGAATAATATTTGTCAGAGATTATATATTACGATCAGTCGAATAATACGGTAGGCTTACACCATCAATCATTAAGCTCCGAACTCAGTCTCCCGGGTATATCCAACGGGTGAATGATTGCGCATAGACTGGCTTCGGCTAATGTAGTGTATCAAATACTCGTCATAGGCTAAAGACTATATATCATCTAAAAGACATCCTAATTTGGCAGGTTAAACTGTCAAAGGTCTTAAAAGCGCAAACACGAAGTCTTTTAGAGTTTTGAATCTAATCACATGAAAGTTTTTTATATGATAGATCAAAGATGGGGCAACATAACTATCAGGCGAAATTTTGTGAAAATAATTCTGCACCGCTAGATGGCGCTGCAAATTTATGCCTAATTTTTAGGTTTGTTATAAATAGTATTAAATTTTATTAACAAATATTTTCGAAAAGTTGTCTGATACTTTTATGCAGGGTGGCTATGTAGACACCCACAGAAAGTTTCAGACTAATTGCTCAAAAATTGTAGAAGTAGTATGGTTTTGAAGTTGACAATTTCATAAAAAAAATATTTTGAGATAATCGACCTTTCATTATATACAGTAATAGTAATTTCAATAGGAATCCCTAAATGGAAATTATTATAACTTGAAAACTAAAAGAGCTATTAAATAGCGGTTTTCAGATTTGGAAACACCATTCAATGGTGCATTATAATAGATAATAAAATTGTCTCCCCCCTTAAATAGGCTTTCCAGGATTTGGAAGTCACCGAGAATTAATCGGAAACTTAAGGTCCGATTATTTAGAGCAGCAGTAGTTCCAGTACTCCTCTATGGGAGTCCATGCTGGGCTCTAACTGTTGAGGACACCAAATCTCTGGATGGCACATTCACAAGAATGCTACCCGGGTTCACTGTGTCAAGTACAATGCACACATCTCCAACCAGACACTATATAACATTGGAGGTGTCTCATTGGTTCCCCCAAGCTTGACACTAGAACAAAGCCTCCTCCGCATTGCAGAACATTGCTTTCGCCGTGAGGACCAGCCAGTGCATAATCTTGTACTTTGGCAGCCTCATGGAGTGAATAAGCATGGTGGACAGCCCATGACTTTCTTGAGACGCATCTTAAAGGACACTGACCTTGAAGATGCGGATGATCTAGCAAATGTCATGGGTGATAGGGAGTTGTGGCGGTGCAATTTTGTCGAAAAGCCGGTATAACAGGCTTAGATAACACCCCACCAAATATGACTCCCCAGTCTTCTCAACCAAGACTGAGAATACTCCCAAGTTGTCTCCCTATATTTATTAATTAACGGAAAGGAGCAGGTTACAGTGCCGCCCTTTTCTAACCAAAACAATAAACGATTACTCAATAACATAGGTTACAGTTTTATTTTTGCACACAGGTACGGATATGAATTATAACTCAATTAGGGAAGTCATCTCAGCCTAAGGGGAATCATGTCAGCCGTCAGCCTGTCAGTGTTCTCAGCCTAGGCTGAGATAACTGGGGTGTGTTCTCAGCCTAGGTTGAGACGACTGAGGAATGTTCTCAGCCTAGGCTGAGATCACTGGGGAGTCATTTCAAGAGGGAGTTATCTCAGCCTTGTACACCGGCACAGCATTCTTAAAAATGCAGATGCAATGCAGCATGCCCATCTTATTAGTAGTGACTGACTGGTATCATTTCCCGTTTAATGTTTAATTTGTTAAACTCTTATTTAAAAGTCAATAAAGTGTTTGATAATTTTACTTGATTTCATTTAATATCAGTATTTCCCAAATATGAATATAAAAAAGTTAAGTTTTCTTCTGCCGTTATGTCAAGGATTACACACAAAGAATTGCGACTTATTCATTGGGAATTCCCTTCCGAACTCACCATAGAAATGACACTGGTACTCACTTAATGACCCTGGCTAGTCACTTCAACGCATTTTTGCCGTAACGAAAACTACCCTGACCCATTGCCGGTATGTAAGCCATGACCTCCGGAGAGATGTGAAATCTAGGCAAAGGATTTATTCAATACGCCAAGGGGAGAGTTAGATATATGCAATAGTATTTTATATATTGACATTCAGGCTGGAATGAAAATGTATAATTGTATATGTAAAATAATGAGGTAAAACTGTATATTAAATAGAGTTGCTGCGCACAAACAGCATTATTGGTCAAACAAGAATTAATCAAGAATTGGCAATGTTCTTGACTAGACCAGTGCTTCTGTTTCTGTATGGTATTCGGGTATTGATTATTTATACCATAGGATTGTAAATATAACAGAGTATAGGATGTGAGTAGGGGGGGGGGGGGGGGGGGTTGGGAACCTACTTTATTATCACATTAAGGGGGGGGTACACCATTTTGGTCCAAAATATGTCGAAATTTTTTTTATGGTCTATTATAATGCACCATTGAATGGTGTTTACAAATCTGAAAACCGCTATGTAATAGCTATTTTAGTTTTCATGTTATCTAAATTTTCATTTAGGGAATCCTATTGAAATTACTGTTACTATGTATAATGAAAGGTCGATTATCTCCAAATATTTTTTTCATGAAATTGTCAACTTCAAAACCCTACTACTTCTACAATTAATTTTTGAGTAATTAGTCTGAAACTTCCTGTGGGTGTCTAGATAGCCACCCTGCATAAAAGTATCAGACAACTTTTCGAAATTTTTTGTTAATAAAATTTAATAATATTTATAAAAAACCTAAAAATTTGCCTAAATTTGCAGCGCCACCTAGCGGTGCAGAATTATTTTAACAAAATTTCGCCTGATAGTTATGTTGCCCCATCTTTGATCCATCATATAAAAAAACTTTCATGTGATTAGGTTCAAAACTATAAAAGCCTTAGGGTTTTAAGCGCAACCAAGTTTTTTTTGTTGTTAACTAGTATTAACTAATATTAAATAGCGAAAAAAAAAAATTTTCTGACTTGTCATGTAGAATAGCATCTTAGGCATCTATATGCCAAATTTTAGCCAAAACCAAACAATTTTGAAACGCTGAGAGTGATAAATCGAAGAGTTGTCCGAAAATGGTGTACCCCCCCCCCCCCCCCCCTTAAAGCTTCATAACTTATTAAAAGTTTGTAATAAAATGTTAACAATCTGCTTACAAACTGTATTGACGAGCGATTAGGAGTCAAGCTGTCTTTATTGAAATGAAAAGAATAAATAAAAATATTGATCCATGGATACATTCATAGAAGATGCCAACACCTAACCATGTGTTACCACTAGAATTAATAAACATATTTAAAAAGTGAAATGTAAATAGTCTATTAAATAATACTTAATATATAGTGTAGAGTGAAATTCTCACAACATAAACAACAATTTAGTTTTATTTATTTATTTAGTTATTTATTTTTCGAATCTGCATAACATTTAATCTTTTTGGAATAATAGACTTTAAACAATATAAAAATAAGGGATATTTCAAAAATCATCCTTTACTCACTAGTATTTTTAAAAATGAGCGCATTAATCGAACTTATTTTTCACAAATCACCTTAAAATTATTTAAAAAAAAATGTTTTTATAAGAAAATGGAAATATAGTATTTTATATTATCTTTGTTGGTAGAAAAGGATAAAATAAGGAAAGGAAAGGATAAAATGTTTTTAACTTTTTTACGGCGGGTGAATTTATACGGTGTGGGAGAGTAGGAGTTAATCATGTTGCCAGTAGCAACCCTGTAGACTGTATACGGTGTGGGAGTAGGAGTTAATCTTCTTGGCAGTACACCCTGTAGACTGTATACGGTGTGGGAGAGTAGGAGTTAATCTTGTTGCCAGTACACCCTGTAGACTGTATACGGTGTGGGAGAGTTGGAGTTAATCTTGTTGCCAGTACACCCTGTACACTGTATACGGTGTGGGAGAGTAGGAGTTAATCTTGTTGCCAGTAGCAACCCTGTAGACTGTATGCGGTGTGGGAGAGTATGAGTTAATCTTGTTGACTGTTTATGTTATGAATATTGTTGAATCTTACGGGAGACGGGCGTTCTCAATTGCGGCACCAACAATCTGGAACTCCCTCCCGCAAGAAGTTAGAGATGCCACGACGCTGACTCTGTTTAAATCGCGACTCAAAACTCACCTGTACAAAGAGGAATATTGCTGATTTTTATTTAATATTGTTCAAACTTTTTAGTTATTAATTAATTCTCTGTACGTAGCCTTTTTAGTTGGTTTCAAATAGTTTTTAAGCGCCTTGAAATATGTTCAGAAAGGCGCTATATAAATATATATTATTATTATTATTATTGACAGTACACCCTGTAGACTGTATACAGTGTGGGAGAGTTGGAGTTAATCATGTTGCCAGTAGCAACACTGTAGAATGTATACGGTGTGGGAGAGTAGGAGTTAATCTTGTTGCCAGTAGCAACCCTGTAGACTGTATACGGTGTGGGAGAGTATGAGTTAATCTTGTTGGCAGTACACCCTGTAGATTGTATACGGTGTGGGAGAGTAGGAGTTAATCTTGTTGCCAGTAGCAACCCTGTAGACTGTATACGGTGTGGGAGAGTAGGAGTTAATCTTGTTGGCAGTACACCCTGTAGACTGTATACGGTGTGGGAGAGTAGGAGTTAATCATGTTGCCAGTAGCAACCCTGTAGACTGTATACGGTGTGGGAGAGTAGGAGTTAATCTTGTTGGCAGTACACCCTGTAGACTGTATACGGTGTGGGAGAGTAGGAGTTAATCTTGTTGCCAGTAGCAACCCTGTAGACTGTATACGGTGTGGGAGAGTAGGAGTTAATCTTGTTGGCAGTACACCCTGTAGACTGTATACGGTGTGGGAGAGTAGGAGTTAATCATGTTGCCAGTAGCAACCCTGTAGACTGTATACGGTGTGGGAGAGTAGGAGTTAATCTTGTTGCCAGTACACCCTGTAGACTGTATACGGTGTGGGAGAGTAGGAGTTAATCTTGTTGCCAGTAGCAACCCTGTAGACTGTATCCGGTGTGGGAGAGTAGGAGTTAATCTTGTTGGCAGTACACCCTGTAGACTGTATACGGTGTGGGAGAGTAGGAGTTAATCATGTTGCCAGTAGCAACCCTGTAGACTGTATACGGTGTGGGAGAGTAGGAGTTAATCTTGTTGGCAGTACACCCTGTAGACTGTATACGGTGTGGGAGAGTAGGAGTTAATCTTGTTGCCAGTACACCCTGTAGACTGTATACGGTGTGGGAGAGTAGGAGTTAATCTTGTTACCAGTACACCCTGTAGACTGTATACGGTGTGGGAGAGTATGAGTTAATCTTGTTGCCAGTAGCAACCCTGTAGACTGTATACGGTGTGGGAGAGTAGGAGTTAATCTTGTTGGCAGTACACCCTGTAGACTGTATACGGTGTGGGAGAGTAGGAGTTAATCATGTTGCCAGTAGCAACCCTGTAGACTGTATACGGTGTGGGAGAGTAGAAGTTAATCTTGTTGCCAGTACACCCTGTAGACTGTATACGGTGTGGGAGAGTAGGAGTTAATCTTGTTGGCAGTACACCCTGTAGACTGTATACGGTGTGGGAGAGTAGGAGTTAATCATGTTGCCAGTAGCAACCCTGTAGACTGTATACGGTGTGGGAGAGTAGGAGTTAATCTTGTTGCCAGTACACCCTGTAGACTGTATACGGTGTGGGAGAGTAGGAGTTAATCTTGTTGCCAGTAGCAACCCTGTAGACTGTATACGGTGTGGGAGAGTAGGAGTTAATCTTGTTGGCAGTACACCCTGTAGACTGTATACGGTGTGGGAGAGTAGGAGTTAATCATGTTGCCAGTAGCAACCCTGTAGACTGTATACGGTGTGGGAGAGTAGGAGTTAATCTTGTTGGCAGTACACCCTGTAGACTGTATACGGTGTGGGAGAGTAGGAGTTAATCTTGTTGCCAGTACACCCTGTAGACTGTATACGGTGTGGGAGAGTAGGAGTTAATCTTGTTGCCAGCACACCCTGTAGACTGTATACGGTGTGGGTGAGTAGGAGTTAATCTTGTTGCCAGTAGCAACCCTGTAGACTGTATACGGTGTGGGAGAGTAGGAGTTAATCTTGTTGGCAGTACACCCTGTAGACTGTATACGGTGTGGGAGAGTAGGAGTTAATCATGTTGCCAGTAGCAACCCTGTAGACTGTATACGGTGTGGGAGAGTAGGAGTTAATCTTGTTGGCAGTACACCCTGTAGACTGTATACGGTGTGGGACAGTAGGAGTTAATCTTGTTGCCAGTACACCCTGTAGACTGTATACGGTGTGGGAGAGTAGGAGTTAATCTTGTTGCCAGTACACCCTGTAAACTGTATATGGTGTGGGAGAGTAGGAGTTAATCTTGTTGGCAGTACACCCTGAAGACTGTATACGGTGTAGGAGAGTAGGAGTTAATCTTGTTGGCAGTACACCCTGTAGACTGTATACGGTGTGGGAGAGTAGGAGTTAATCTTGTTGCCAGTACACCCTGTAGACTGTATGTATAGTATACGGTGTGGGAGAGTAGGAGTTAATGTTGTTGCCAGTACACCCTGTAGACTGTATACGGTGTGGGAGAGTAGGAGTTAATGTTGTTGCCAGTACACCCTGTAGACTGTATACGGTGTGGGAGAGTAGGAGTTAATCTTGTTTCCAGTACACCCTGTAGACTGTATACGGTGTGGGAGAGTAGGAGTTAGTCTTGTTGCCAGTACACCCTGTAGACTGTATACGGTGTGGGAGAGTAGAAGTTAATCTTGTTGCCAGTACACCCTGTAGACTATACGGTGTGGGAGAGTAGAAGTTAAACTTGTTGCCAGTACACCCTGTAGACTGTATATGGTGTGGGAGAGTAGGAGGTAATCTTGTTGCCAGTACACCCTGTAGACTGTATGTATAGTATACGATGTGGGAGAGTAGGAGTTAATGTTGTTGCCAGTACACCCTGTAGACTGTATACGGTGTGGGAGAGTAGGAGTTAATGTTGTTGCCAGTACACCCTGTAGACTGTATATGGTGTGGGAGAGTAGGAATTAATCTTGTTTCCAGTACACCCTGTAGACTGTATACGGTGTGGGAGAGTAGGAGTTAATCTTGTTGCCAGTACACCCTGTAGACTGTATACGGTGTGGGAGAGTAGAAGTTAATCTTGTTGCCAGTACACCCTGTAGACTTTATACGGTGTGGGAGAGTAGAAGTTAATCTTGTTGCCAGTACACCCTGTAGACTGTATATGGTGTGGGAGAGTAGGAGTTAATCTTGTTGGCAGTACACCCTGTAGACTGTATACGATGTGGGAGAGTAGGAGTTAATCTTGTTGCCAGTACACCCTGTAGACTGTATACGGTGTGGGAGAGTAGGAGTTAATCTTGTTGCCAGTACACCCTGTAGACTGTATATGGTGTGGGAGAGTAGGAGTTAATCTTGTTGCCAGTACACCCTGTAGACTGTATGTATAGTATACGGTGTGGGAGAGTAGAAGTTAATCTTGTTGGCAGTACACCCTGTAGACTGTATACGGTGTGGGAGAGTAGGAGTTAATGTTGTTGCCAGTACACCCTGTAGACTGTATAAGGTGTGGGAGAGTAGGAGTTAATGTTGTTGCCAGGACACCCTGTAGACTATATACGGTGTGGGAGAGTAGGAGTTAATCATGTTGCCAGTAGCAACCCTGTAGACTGTATACGGTGTGGGAGGTAGGAGTTAATCTTGTTGGCAGTACACCCTGTAGACTGTATACGGTGTGGGAGAGTAGGAGTTAATCTTGTTGCCAGTACACCCTGTAGACTGTATAAGGTGTGGGAGAGTAGGAGTTAATGTTGTTGCCAGGACACCCTGTAGACTATATACGGTGTGGGAGAGTAGGAGTTAATCATGTTGCCAGTAGCAACCCTGTAGACTGTATACGGTGTGGGAGTAGGAGTTAATCTTGTTGGCAGTACACCCTGTAGACTGTATACGGTGTGGGAGAGTAGGAGTTAATCTTGTTGCCAGTACACCCTGTAGACTGTATAAGGTGTGGGAGAGTAGGAGTTAATGTTGTTGCCAGGACACCCTGTAGACTATATTCGGTGTGGGAGAGTAGGAGTTAATCATGTTGCCAGTAGCAACCCTGTAGACTGTATACGGTGTGGGAGTAGGAGTTAATCTTGTTGGCAGTACACCCTGTAGACTGTATACGGTGTGGGAGAGTAGAAGTTAATCTTGTTGCCAGTACACCCTGTAGACTGTATATGGTGTGGGAGAGTAGGAGTTAAACTTGTTGCCAGTACACCCTGTAGACTGTATATGGTGTGGGAGAGTAGGAGGTAATCTTGTTGCCAGTACACCCTGTAGACTGTATGTATAGTATACGGTGTGGGAGAGTAGAAGTTAATCTTGTTGGCAGTACACCCTGTAGACTGTATACGGTGTGGGAGAGTAGGAGTTAATGTTGTTGCCAGTACACCCTGTAGACTGTATAAGGTGTGGGAGAGTAGGAGTTAATGTTGTTGCCAGGACACCCTGTAGACTATATACGGTGTGGGAGAGTAGGAGTTAATCTTGTTGCCAGTAGCAACCCTGTAGACTGTATACGGTGTGGGAGTAGGAGTTAATCTTGTTGGCAGTACACCCTGTAGACTGTATACGGTGTGGGAGAGTAGGAGTTAATCTTGTTGCCAGTACACCCTGTAGACTGTATACGGTGTGGGAGAGTAGGAGTTAATCTTGTTGGCAGTACACCCTGTAGACTGTATACGGTGTGGGAGAGTAGGAGTTAATCTTGTTGGCAGTACACCCTGTAGACTGTATACGGTGTGGGAGAGTAGGAGTTAATCTTGTTGCCAGTACACCCTGTAGACTGTATACGGTGTGGGAGAGTAGGAGTTAATCTTGTTGGCAGTACACCCTGTAGACTGTATACGGTGTGGGAGAGTAGGAGTTAATCTTGTTGCCAGTACACCCTGTAGACTGTATACGGTGTGGGAGAGTAGGAGTTAATCTTGTTGCCAGTACACCCTGTAGACTGTATACGGTGTGGGAGAGTAGGAGTTAATCTTGTTGCCAGTACACCCTGTAGACTGTATACGGTGTGGGAGAGTAGGAGTTAATCTTGTTGCCAGTACACCCTGTAGACTGTATACGGTGTGGGAGAGTAGAAGTTAATCTTGTTGCCAGTACACCCTGTAGACTGTATACGGTGTGGGAGAGTAGGAGTTAATCTTGTTGCCAGTACACCCTGTAGACTGTATACGGTGTGGGAGAGTAGAAGTTAATCTTGTTGCCAGTACACCCTGTAGACTGTATACGGTGTGGGAGAGTAGGAGTTAATCTTGTTGCCAGTACACCCTGTAGACTGTATAGTATACGGTGTGGGAGAGTAGGAGTTAATCTTGTTGGCAGTACACCCTGTAGACTGTATACGGTGTGGGAGAGTAGGAGTTAATCTTGTTGCCAGTACACCCTGTAGACTGTATACGGTGTGGGAGAGTAGAAGTTAATCTTGTTGCCAGTACACCCTGTAGACTGTATACGGTGTGGGAGAGTAGAAGTTAATCTTGTTGCCAGTACACCCTGTAGACTGTATACGGTGTGGGAGAGTAGGAGTTAATCTTGTTGCCAGTACACCCTGTAGACTGTATACGGTGTGGGAGAGTAGAAGTTAATCTTGTTGCCAGTACACCCTGTAGACTGTATACGGTGTGGGAGAGTAGAAGTTAATCTTGTTGCCAGTACACCCTGTAGACTGTATATGGTGTGGGAGAGTAGGAGTTAATCTTGTTGCCAGTACACCCTGTAGACTGTATGTATAGTATACGGTGTGGGAGAGTAGGAGTTAATGTTGTTGCCAGTACACCCTATAGACTGTATACGGTGTGGGAGAGTAGGAGTTAATCTTGTTGCCAGTACACCCTGTAGACTGTATGTATAGTATATGGTGTGGGAGAGTAGAAGTTAATCTTTTTGCCAGTACACCCTGTAGACTGTATACAGTGTGGGAGAGTTGGAGTTAATCTTGTTGGCAGTACACCCTGTAGACTGTATACGGTGTGGGAGTGTAGGAGTTAATCTTGTTGGCAGTACACCCTGTAGACTGTATATGGTGTGGGAGAGTAGGAGTTAATCTTGTTGGCAGTACACCCTGTAGACTGTATGTATAGTATACGGTGTGGGAGAGTAGGAGTTAATGTTGTTGCCAGTACACCCTGTAGACTGTATACGGTGTGGGAGAGTAGAAGTTAATCTTGTTGCCAGTACACCCTGTAGACTGTATACGGTGTGGGAGAGTAGAAGTTAATCTTGTTGCCAGTACACCCTGTAGACTGTATACGGTGTGGGAGAGTAGAAGTTAATCTTGTTGCCAGTACACCCTGTAGACTGTATATGGTGTGGGAGAGTAGGAGTTAATCTTGTTGCCAGTACACCCTGTAGACTGTATACGGTGTGGGAGAGTAGGAGTTAATCTTGTTGCCAGTACACCCTGTAGACTGTATACGGTGTGGGAGAGTAGGAGTTAATCTTGTTGCCAGTACACCCTGTAGACTGTATACGGTGTGGGAGAGTAGGAGTTAATCTTGTTGCCAGTACACCCTGTAGACTGTATACGGTGTGGGAGAGTAGGAGTTAATCTTGTTGCCAGTACACCCTGTAGACTGTATACGGTGTGGGAGAGTAGGAGTTAATCTTGTTGCCAGTACACCCTGTAGACTGTATACGGTGTGGGAGAGTAGGAGTTAATCTTGTTGCCAGTACACCCTGTAGACTGTATACGGTGTGGGAGAGTAGGAGTTAATCTTGTTGCCAGTACACCCTGTAGACTGTATACGGTGTGGGAGAGTAGGAATTAATTTGTTGCAGTACACCCTGTAGACTGTATACGGTGTGGGAGAGTAGGAGTTAATCTTGTTGCCAGTACACCCTGTAGACTGTATACGGTGTGGGAGAGTAGGAGTTAATCTTGTTGCCAGTACACCCTGTAAACTGTATACGGTGTGGGAGAGTAGGAGTTAATCTTGTTTCCAGTACACCCTGTAGACTGTATACGGTGTGGGAGAGTAGGAGTTAATCGTGTTGCCAGTACACCCTGTAGACTGTATACGGTGTGGGAGAGTAGGAGTTAATCTTGTTTCCAGTACACCCTGTAGACTGTATACGGTGTGGGAGAGTAGGAATTAATCTTGTTGCCAGTACACCCTGTAGACTGTATACGGTGTGGGAGAGTAGAAGTTAATCTTGTTGCCAGTACACCCTGTAGACTGTATACAGTGTGGGAGAGTTGGAGTTAATCTTGTTGGCAGTACACCCTGTAGACTGTATACGGTGTGGGAGTGTAGGAGTTAATCTTGTTGGCAGTACACCCTGTAGACTGTATATGGTGTGGGAGAGTAGGAGTTAATCTTGTTGGCAGTACACCCTGTAGACTGTATACGGTGTGGGAGTGTAGGAGTTAATCTTGTTGGCAGTACACCCTGTAGACTGTATACGGTGTGGGAGTGTAGGAGTTAATCTTGTTGCCAGTACACCCTGTAGACTGTATATGGTGTGGGAGAGTAGGAGTTAATCTTGTTGGCAGTACACCCTGTAGACTGTATACGGTGTGGGAGTGTAGGAGTTAATCTTGTTGGCAGTACACCCTGTAGACTGTATACGGTGTGGGAGAGTAGGAGTTAATGTTGTTGCCAGTACACCCTGTAGACTGTATACGGTGTGGGAGAGTAGGAGTTAATCTTGTTTCCAGTACACCCTGTAGACTGTATACGGTGTGGGAGAGTAGGAGTTAATCTTGTTGCCAGTACACCCTGTAGACTGTATACGGTGTGGGAGAGTAGAAGTTAATCTTGTTGCCAGTACACCCTGTAGACTGTATACGGTGTGGGTGAGTAGAAGTTAATCTTGTTGCCAGTACACCCTGTAGACTGTATACGGTGTGGGAGAGTAGGAGTTAATCTTGTTGGCAGTACACCCTGTAGACTGTATACGGTGTGGGAGAGTAGGAGTTAATCTTGTTGGCAGTACACCCTGTAGACTGTATACGGTGTAGGAGAGTAGGAGTTAATGTTGTTGCCAGTACACCCTGTAGACTGTATAGTATACGGTGTGGGAGAGTAGGAGTTAATCTTGTTGCCAGTACACCCTGTAGACTGTATACGGTGTGGGAGAGTAGGAGTTAATCTTGTTGCCAGTACACCCTGTAGACTGTATAGTATACGGTGTGGGAGAGTAGGAGTTAATCTTGTTGCCAGTAGCAACCCTGTATACTGTATACGGTGTGGGAGAGTAGGAGTTAATCTTGTTGACAGTACACCCTGTAGACTGTATATGGTGTGGGAGAGTAGAAGTTAATCTTGTTGTCAGTACACCCTGTAGACTGTATACGGTGTGGGAGAGTAGGAGTTAATCTTGTTGGCAGTACACCCTACAGGATGGTGTGCTTGAGCATGTGAACGACTTCTGTTACCTAGGATCATGGATCCGGAAGTCAGGTGAGCGTGAGGACCTTCGAATACGTAAGGGAAAGGCATGGGCATCCTTGAATAGGCTTTCCAGGATTTGGAAGTCACCGAGAATTAATCGGAAACTTAAAGTCCGATTATTTAGAGCAGCAGTAGTTCCAGTACTCCTCTATGGGAGTCCATGCTGGACAAAAACTTGACAAAAAAATGACTTATAACAAAACATAGTAGATTAATAGGCAAACTATCTAATCTCACAGAATTTAACACTTTCACAACAACAATGATGTATAACATGAGCAAAGTGAGAAGTATGGCTTTGATTGCTGCTACTCTTACCATTATAATGGGACCGATTCTTTGGAGAGTTGGATATTTATCAA
Organism: Nemertoderma westbladi; assembly: GCA_032718475.1. Taxonomy (NCBI): domain Eukaryota; kingdom Metazoa; phylum Xenacoelomorpha; order Nemertodermatida; family Nemertodermatidae; genus Nemertoderma; species Nemertoderma westbladi. The sequence continues at coordinate 93,875 of JAUCBJ010007628.1, forward strand.
TGCTAAATGGACTTGGTGGTATGAACCACTATAGACTACGTAACCCGTTATACTACGAAAATGGAGCGAAAATTGAATATAAAGGATGTAAAGAACGAGTAATGAATATATTTTGGTTGAAGACACACAAAACAGGCACGTCCTCCACTGTCTCAATGTTTACCAAACACGCATATATGAATAAGTTGACGCCGGCAATGCCCAACAAAGGAGTTAAACTCAACACCACTCCACGTGTCTGGACATACTGGTGGGAGAAAAACCTAAACGTTTACACCCAACATCCAAATGTATCTTTCCTCCATGTGAGGTACAACAAAAAGATTAAGAGGATTATGCCATCTGGAACAAAGTATATATCTAACATTAGGGATCCAGGTACCCTAATGACATCTTACATAGAATACCCTCACTTTAAGAAGGAGTGCGTGACATTTAAGTTCGCTGTTATATTAATGATAGTAACGTTAAGATAAACAAAATACAGGTTTGTTTAGGATATAGGGGCCTAGAAGATGGCTGAATGAAAACACCACGGTGTAGTTAGTAAACGTTTTCGGCCTCCGGTTACTTCAGAATGTAATACTGTTTGCAGTATAAAAAATTACTTTTTATATTTAATCTTAATTTACTATTTATATTTTTTACTATGTAATCAAACCAAAAATTTGAATAAACTAAAGAAAAATCTAATGTATAAAGTAAGTAAATTATTGTTTTCTTGCGAGGACAGTGTTATTAATATTTAAAAGCAAAAACAATACAGGCAATAACAACAGTTGTGATAAAGTTACTTTACATTAGATAAAGTTACTTTCACTGTTATGCTAATTTGTGTGTCATTCACTCCAACACCATAATAATAGTTTTGTGATAACAGCCAATGGACCCAAGGAATCCTTAATCGATACCTATTTGAAACACCCCGAGGAAGTTTGGTTCAACAACCGACTCTTTGTGAACCCAATGCTACACGAGTTTGGATATATTCTAGATAATGAAAACAACGTTTCTGAAATACAGAATATAATTAGCGAAATAGACAAAGATTTTGATCATATAATCCTCTTGGAATATTATGAAGAGTCGCTAATTCTTATGAAGGATTTACTGTGTTGGGATGTTGGCGATATTGTTTATATTGCAAAGAATATCGGAGATGCAAGAAAAATGACAGTTGTACACAAATATGTAAACAACACAGTTAGAGAGAGAATTCGACAAAACAATTTAGGAGACTGGCTCCTCTATCAGCACTTCAATAAAACATTGTGTAATAAAATACATGAATATGGCGACGAAAGAATGGCAAATGATGTTAAAGATTTAAGACTCGCAAACGAGGTTATACGTTCTAAATGCTTAAAATCAGCCAACAATAAATCGGACACAGAACAGAAAATATGCTTCTTCTTAAAGCAAACCGAATTAATTGAACAAATCGTTAATGGTATAGAATTGTATGAGGGAAATATTAAGAAAACTTGGAACAATTTTATTTATTTTTAAATTATATCATTTATGAAATCACAAGAAATTTAATTAGAATTTAGCCAATAATTATGTTACAAATGCTCACGGCGGCAGTGTACCGCCCATGGTGTTCAAAGGTAAAATATTTAAAAATTTAGAAAATTATTAAATGCGGCAGTGTGCCGCCTTTGGGGGTAGGATAAGTAGTAATATAGTTTCTTATAGTTATACTGTATCTATATAGTTATCTATAGTTAATCTTTGTATAAAAATCTTGCGTTGTTCGCATACTAAAGCAGATAAATCACTTAATCATAATATGATAATCATAAAAATTCTTAAACCATAAAATACGAAAAAAACAAATGTAACTGCTACACTTTAGGGAGAAACTAAATTAGATAAGGTGTGACTGTTGACACATGAATTCTTAAACATGATCCTGTACTGTTTGTGTAATAACCATCAATTCGGTGTTCAAGTGACTTCGTCAGTGTCCAAGTCTTACCCCCGTAATTGTAAATATTTTTTGCTTAGCTTAATGTGTTTTGTGGGTATAATTAATTTTTGATATTGTATGCGATTTCTAGTTACCGAAATATAGCAATTAATGTGCGACAGGACAGTGTAAATTGTATTACTCTCCTACTGAATCACATCTTATTGTGCTAATAATTAATTTATTCTGGAACATCACTAATTTGCCACTTACGTTTCCTAGTGCTCCTTTGTTTGGTTGGTATTATCTAAATTTGCCTCGAATTACGTGATTCCAAAATTTTTACAGATTGACTTTGTGAGAGATTGGCACAAAATTTTCACATAGTAAACTTTTTCATGCAAAGAGAAATTTTCGGACCAATTTATTTTTTAATTTTAACAATTTATATTTCACCAATTGTTAACCCTATTACCACTGGGGTGTTTTGACCATTAGCAGCACTGGGGGGGGGGGGGGGGGGGGCGATTCGGCCCACCCACTATATTTTTGTAGTCGTCCAATGAAATCCTACAAAATTTGGGCTGTTGGTGAAACAACTATAGATGAACACTACCAAACCTTAAAAAGTTAAAATTTCATAAGCAGGGACTCATAATTTTGATGAAAAATAAAAGTAGTCCCAGGACAAAATTACAAAATTTTTCGTTTTCTAAAAACTAATAGTGTGGCAGTGTTGGCTAGATTTAGTAGGTTTTTCAAGACGCTGAATCGAATGTGATTATATTCCACTTCCAAAAATTGAAGTGGATGCTATTTTTCGTGCACATAAGAAGTGGGCGTGGCACTTCAAATTTTGAAAAATTAGATATTCAGAAAATGCCCCTAATTTTTTTATTTCAACGCATCTTTATGGGTTTTCTGGGCCGCTGAATCGATTGAAAGTAATATAGAAGCCTGAAGACTGAGTGGTTAGCCATTTTTGGTGCACCAAAATTAGGGCGTGGCACTTCAAATTTTGAAAAATACGAGATTCGGAAAATAAACCGAAATTGAAATTTTAACGAATTTATATAGGTTTTCCAGACCGCTGAATCGATTGAAAGTAATATAGAAAAGCCTGAAGATTTAGAAGTTAGCCATTTTTTGAAATCAAAACTTTAGTGTTTTTTCCGAATAAAGTAATTTTGAAAATTTGAAGTGCCACGCCCTAATTTTGGTGCACCGAAAATGGCGAACCACTAAGTCTTCAGGGTTCTATATTACTTTCAATCGATTCAGCGCTCCAGAAAACCTATAAAATTAATTTAAAATCAAAACTTTAGTGAATTTTTCGAATCTCGTATTTTTCAAAATTTGAAGTGCCACGCCCTAATTTTGGTGCACCAAAAATGGCGAACCACTAAGTCTTCAGGCTTCTATATTACTTTCAATCGATTCAGCGCTCCAGAAAACCTATAAAAATGCTTTGCAAATCAAAACTTCAGTGTATTTTCCGAATCTCGTATTTTTCAAAATTTGAAGTGCCACACCCTAATTTTAGTGCACCAAAAATGGCGAACCACTAAGTCTTCAGGCTTCTATACTACTTTTAATCGATTCAGCGCTCCAGAAAACCAATAAAAATGCTTCGAAATCAGAACTTTAGTAAATTTTCCGAATAAAGTAATTTTGAAATTTTAAAGTGCCACGCCCTAAATTTGGTGCTCCAAAAATGACGTACCACTACACTTACATACTTGTATAGAGCATTAGAGTGATCCAAACCAATGAAAATAAATAAAAATAGCCCAAACACAAATAATTACTAAATCACGAATGACTTTGTAAAATTCGAAAATTTCAAAAAATTTGGTGCTGGAGACCAAATTTTGAGGTGGCACCCACATCGAAAAGTAGAAATCCAATTGCAACGGCGTTTTTTGCAAAAGATGCGGCATTAAATTTGACTAATTCTCACAAAAAATTGGGCCGGTACGTAATGTGGGTGCATAGTTACAGCAACTAAAAACTAGGAAGGGGCCGATTCGCCGCCCCCCCCCCCCCAGTGGTAATAGGGTTAATAACCGACCAAATTTTTGGGAATTTTTTTGGAAAGCTGGAAGGTCTTTTTAGGGTAACAAATATATATGGAGAGGTTACATTCTCCCTTTTAGTGAAAACTTACTGCTATAAGCTTCTTATAAATAACAATAATAATGGTAAAATAATTATTTACATACTTGTGTGTAAAGTAGCACTAACGTTCGTAATATAACTACTTCACTCACTAACGTTCGTAATATAACTACTTCACTCACTAACGTTCGTAATATAACTACTTCACTCACTAACGTTCGTAATATAACTACAGTACTTCACGCTAATCCTCGTGGCTTTATTTTCACTCACTCACTAACGTTCGTTCGTGTAACAAAGCCACTCGGATCATCACACTGTAAAGTGCTAATTTACACACAAGTATGTAAATAGTTATTACAATAAATATATATGTAGTTTTATTCCAAAATTGTAACATTACGAAATTATTGTATATATATATTATAAGTGATAGAAACTGCACAAATTAAATTAGTTGCTGTATAAATAAATGTAAAAATTACATAAATTATGCTAAAAATAAGTTAGCTTATATTTATGGTAGCGTTTGGAGCCATGTTTTAATAATAAAGCTACTGGTTATTAATAGCTATACCCCGCCTAGCGGTAGGTAATGCACTAGGCCTATCTGGCTGTCATGCAAATACCACCTATTATTTACGTGGTAACCGATGACGGCGTTAAGTAATGTCCACTAAGGGGACATTACTTAACTGATAACACCAAATACAATACTAAATGTACAGGCCAATACAATGCTGTAATGTCCTCTAAAGTTGTAAAGTGCTAAATAACAACTCGCTGTTAATACCCGGACCAGGACCCGGACCTGGACCCGGACCCGGACCCGGACCCGGACCCGGACCCGGACCCGGACCCGGACCCGGACCCGGACCCGGACCCGGACCCGGACCCGGACCCGGACCCGGACCCGGACCCGGACCCGGACCCGGACCCGGACCCGGACCCGGACCCGGACCCGGACCCGGACCCGGACCCGGACCCGGACCCGGACCCGGACCCGGACCCGGACCCGGACCCGGACCCGGACCCGGACCCGGACCCGGACCCGGACCCGGACCCGGACCCGGACCCGGACCCGGACCCGGACCCGGACCCGGACCCGGACCCGGACCCGGACCCGGACCCGGACCCGGACCCGGACCCGGACCCGGACCCGGACCCGGACCCGGACCCGGACCCGGACCCGTAGGACCATACTATTGTACTGGAGGGAACGACGTAGGACCACACTATTGTACTGGAGGGAACCACGTAGGACTGGACCATACTATTGTACTGGAGGGAACCACGTAGGACCGGACCACACTATTGTACTGGAGGGAACCACGTAGGACCGGACCATACTATTGTACTGGAGGGAACCACGTAGGACCATACTATTGTACTGGAGGAAACCACGTAGGACCATACTATTGTACTGGAGGGAACCACGTAGGACCACACTATTGTACTGGAGGGAACCACGTAGGACCACACTATTGTACTGGAGGGAACCACGTAGAACCACACTATTGTACTGGAGGGAACCACGTAGGACCACACTATTGTACTGGAGGGAACCACGTAGGACCACACTATTGTACTGGAGGGAACCACGTAGGACCACACTATTGTACTGGAGGGAACCACGTAGGACCGGACCATACTATTGTACTGGAGGGAACCACGTAGGACCATACTATTGTACTGGAGGGAACCACGTAGGACCGGACCACACTATTGTACTGGAGGGAACCACGTAGGACCATACTATTGTACTGGAGGGAACCACGTAGGACCACACTATTGTACTGGAGGGAACCACGTAGGACCACACTATTGTACTGGAGGGAACCACGTAGGACCATACTATTGTACTGGAGGGAACCACGTAGGACCGGACCACACTATTGTACTGGAGGGAACCACGTAGGACCATACTATTGTACTGGAGGGAACCACGTAGGACCGGACCACACTATTGTACTGGAGGGAACCACGTAGGACCATACTATTGTACTGGAGGGAACCACGTAGGACCACACTATTGTACTGGAGGGAACCACGTAGGACCACACTATTGTACTGGAGGGAACCACGTAGGACCGGACCACACTATTGTACTGGAGGGAACCACGTAGGACCGGACCACACTATTGTACTGGAGGGAACCACGTAGGACCACACTATTGTACTGGAGGGAACCACGTAGGACCACACTATTGTACTGGAGGGAACCACGTAGGACCGGACCACACTATTGTACTGGAGGGAACCACGTAGGACCACACTATTGTACTGGAGGGAACCACGTAGGACCACACTATTGTACTGGAGGGAACCACGTAGGACCATACTATTGTACTGGAGGGAACCACGTAGGACCACACTATTGTACTGGAGGGAACCACGTAGGACCGGACCACACTATTGTACTGGAGGGAACCACGTAGGACCACACTATTGTACTGGAGGGAACCACGTAGGACCACACTATTGTACTGGAGGGAACCACGTAGGACCGGACCACACTATTGTACTGGAGGGAACCACGTAGGACCGGACCACACTATTGTACTGGAGGGAACCACGTAGGACCGGACCACACTATTGTACTGGAGGGAACCACGTAGGACCGGACCACACTATTGTACTGGAGGGAACCACGTAGGACCATACTATTGTACTGGAGGGAACCACGTAGGACCACACTATTGTACTGGAGGGAACCACGTAGGACCGGACCACACTATTGTACTGGAGGGAACCACGTAGGACCACACTATTGTACTGGAGGGAACCACGTAGGACCACACTATTGTACTGGAGGGAACCACGTAGGACCACACTATTGTACTGGAGGGAACCACGTAGGACCACACTATTGTACTGGAGGGAACCACGTAGGACCGGACCACACTATTGTACTGGAGGGAACCACGTAGGACCACACTATTGTACTGGAGGGAACCACGTAGGACCACACTATTGTACTGGAGGGAACCACGTAGGACCGGACCACACTATTGTACTGGAGGGAACCACGTAGGACCGGACCACACTATTGTACTGGAGGGAACCACGTAGGACCATACTATTGTACTGGAGGGAACCACGTAGGACCACACTATTGTACTGGAGGGAACCACGTAGGACCACACTATTGTACTGGAGGGAACCACGTAGGACCGGACCACACTATTGTACTGGAGGGAACCACGTAGGACCGGACCACACTATTGTACTGGAGGGAACCACGTAGGACCGGACCACACTATTGTACTGGAGGGAACCACGTAGGACCGGACCGCACTATTGTACTGGAGGGAACCACGTAGGACCACACTATTGTACTGGAGGGAACCACGTAGGACCACACTATTGTACTGGAGGGAACCACGTAGGACCACACTATTGTACTGGAGGGAACCACGTAGGACCACACTATTGTACTGGAGGGAACCACGTAGGACCGGACCACACTATTGTACTGGAGGGAACCACGTAGGACCACACTATTGTACTGGAGGGAACCACGTAGGACCACACTATTGTACTGGAGGGAACCACGTAGGACCACACTATTGTACTGGAGGGAACCACGTAGGACCACACTATTGTACTGGAGGGAACCACGTAGGACCGGACCGCACTATTGTACTGGAGGGAACCACGTAGGACCATACTATTGTACTGGAGGGAACCACGTAGGACCACACTATTGTACTGGAGGGAACCACGTAGGACCACACTATTGTACTGGAGGGAACCACGTAGGACCGGACCGCACTATTGTACTGGAGGGAACCACGTAGGACCGGACCTACTATTGTACTGGAGGGAACCACGTAGGACCACACTATTGTACTGGAGGGAACCACGTAGGACCGGACCGCACTATTGTACTGGAGGGAACCACGTAGGACCGGACCATACTATTGTACTGGAGGGAACCACGTAGGACCGGACCATACTATTGTACTGGAGGGAACCACGTAGGACCACACTATTGTACTGGAGGGAACCACGTAGGACCGGACCGCACTATTGTACTGGAGGGAACCACGTAGGACCGGACCACACTATTGTACTGGAGGGAACCACGTAGGACCATACTATTGTACTGGAGGGAACCACGTAGGACCGGATCATACTATTGTACTGGAGGGAACCACGTAGGACCGGACCATACTATTGTACTGGAGGGAACCACGTAGGACCACACTATTGTACTGGAGGGAACCACGTAGGACCACACTATTGTACTGGAGGGAACCACGTAGGACCACACTATTGTACTGGAGGGAACCACGTAGGACCGGACCACACTATTGTACTGGAGGGAACCACGTAGGACCATACTATTGTACTGGAGGGAACCACGTAGGACCACACTATTGTACTGGAGGGAACCACGTAGGACCACACTATTGTACTGGAGGGAACCACGTAGACCGGACCACACTATTGTACTGGAGGGAACCACGTAGGACCACACTATTGTACTGGAGGGAACCACGTAGGACCGGACCGCACTATTGTACTGGAGGGAACCACGTAGGACCATACTATTGTACTGGAGGGAACCACGTAGGACCGGACCATACTATTGTACTGGAGGGAACCACGTAGGACCACACTATTGTACTGGAGGGAACCACGTAGGACCACACTATTGTACTGGAGGGAACCACGTAGGACCACACTATTGTACTGGAGGGAACCACGTAGGACCGGACCGCACTATTGTACTGGAGGGAACCACGTAGGACCATACTATTGTACTGGAGGGAACCACGTAGGACCGGACCATACTATTGTACTGGAGGGAACCACGTAGGACCACACTATTGTACTGGAGGGAACCACGTAGGACCACACTATTGTACTGGAGGGAACCACGTAGGACCGGACCATACTATTGTACTGGAGGGAACCACGTAGGACCACACTATTGTACTGGAGGGAACCACGTAGGACCACACTATTGTACTGGAGGGAACCACGTAGGACCGGACCCACTATTGTACTGGAGGGAACCACGTAGGACCATACTATTGTACTGGAGGGAACCACGTAGGACCACACTATTGTACTGGAGGGAACCACGTAGGACCACACTATTGTACTGGAGGGAACCACGTAGGACCGGACCACTATTGTACTGGAGGGAACCACGTAGGACCATACTATTGTACTGGAGGGAACCACGTAGGACCACACTATTGTACTGGAGGGAACCACGTAGGACCGGACCACACTATTGTACTGGAGGGAACCACGTAGGACCATACTATTGTACTGGAGGGAACCACGTAGGACCACACTATTGTACTGGAGGGAACCACGTAGGACCACACTATTGTACTGGAGGGAACCACGTAGGACCGGACCATACTATTGTACTGGAGGGAACCACGTAGGACCACACTATTGTACTGGAGGGAACCACGTAGGACCACACTATTGTACTGGAGGGAACCACGTAGGACCACACTATTGTACTGGAGGGAACCACGTAGGACCACACTATTGTACTGGAGGGAACCACGTAGGACCACACTATTGTACTGGAGGGAACCACGTAGGACCACACTATTGTACTGGAGGGAACCACGTAGGACCACACTATTGTACTGGAGGGAACCACGTAGGACCACACTATTGTACTGGAGGGAACCACGTAGGACCGGACCATACTATTGTACTGGAGGGAACCACGTAGGACCACACTATTGTACTGGAGGGAACCACGTAGGACCACACTATTGTACTGGAGGGAACCACGTAGGACCACACTATTGTACTGGAGGGAACCACGTAGGACCGGACCCACTATTGTACTGGAGGGAACCACGTAGGACCACACTATTGTACTGGAGGGAACCACGTAGGACCACACTATTGTACTGGAGGGAACCACGTAGGACCACACTATTGTACTGGAGGGAACCACGTAGGACCACACTATTGTACTGGAGGGAACCACGTAGGACCACCACTATTGTACTGGAGGGAACCACGTAGGACCACACTATTGTACTGGAGGGAACCACGTAGGACCACACTATTGTACTGGAGGGAACCACGTAGGACCACACTATTGTACTGGAGGGAACCACGTAGGACCACACTATTGTACTGGAGGGAACCACGTAGGACCACACTATTGTACTGGAGGGAACCACGTAGGACCACACTATTGTACTGGAGGGAACCACGTAGGACCACACTATTGTACTGGAGGGAACCACGTAGGACCACACTATTGTACTGGAGGGAACCACGTAGACCGGACCACACTATTGTACTGGAGGGAACCACGTAGGACCACACTATTGTACTGGAGGGAACCACGTAGGACCACACTATTGTACTGGAGGGAACCACGTAGGACCACACTATTGTACTGGAGGGAACCACGTAGGACCACACTATTGTACTGGAGGGAACCACGTAGGACCACACTATTGTACTGGAGGGAACCACGTAGGACCACACTATTGTACTGGAGGGAACCACGTAGGACCACACTATTGTACTGGAGGGAACCACGTAGGACCGGACCAACTATTGTACTGGAGGGAACCACGTAGGACCACACTATTGTACTGGAGGGAACCACGTAGGACCACACTATTGTACTGGAGGGAACCACGTAGGACCACACTATTGTACTGGAGGGAACCACGTAGGACCACACTATTGTACTGGAGGGAACCACGTAGGACCGGACCACACTATTGTACTGGAGGGAACCACGTAGGACCACACTATTGTACTGGAGGGAACCACGTAGGACCACACTATTGTACTGGAGGGAACCACGTAGGACCACACTATTGTACTGGAGGGAACCACGTAGGACCACACTATTGTACTGGAGGGAACCACGTAGGACCACACTATTGTACTGGAGGGAACCACGTAGGACCACACTATTGTACTGGAGGGAACCACGTAGGACCACACTATTGTACTGGAGGGAACCACGTAGGACCACACTATTGTACTGGAGGGAACCACGTAGGACCACACTATTGTACTGGAGGGAACCACGTAGGACCACACTATTGTACTGGAGGGAACCACGTAGGACCACACTATTGTACTGGAGGGAACCACGTAGGACCACACTATTGTACTGGAGGGAACCACGTAGGACCACACTATTGTACTGGAGGGAACCACGTAGGACCACACTATTGTACTGGAGGGAACCACGTAGGACCACACTATTGTACTGGAGGGAACCACGTAGGACCACACTATTGTACTGGAGGGAACCACGTAGGACCACACTATTGTACTGGAGGGAACCACGTAGGACCGGACCACACTATTGTACTGGAGGGAACCACGTAGGACCACACTATTGTACTGGAGGGAACCACGTAGGACCACACTATTGTACTGGAGGGAACCACGTAGGACCACACTATTGTACTGGAGGGAACCACGTAGGACCACACTATTGTACTGGAGGGAACCACGTAGGACCACACTATTGTACTGGAGGGAACCACGTAGGACCACACTATTGTACTGGAGGGAACCACGTAGGACCACACTATTGTACTGGAGGGAACCACGTAGGACCACACTATTGTACTGGAGGGAACCACGTAGGACCACACTATTGTACTGGAGGGAACCACGTAGGACCACACTATTGTACTGGAGGGAACCACGTAGGACCACACTATTGTACTGGAGGGAACCACGTAGGACCACACTATTGTACTGGAGGGAACCACGTAGGACCACACTATTGTACTGGAGGGAACCACGTAGGACCACACTATTGTACTGGAGGGAACCACGTAGGACCACACTATTGTACTGGAGGGAACCACGTAGGACCACACTATTGTACTGGAGGGAACCACGTAGGACCACACTATTGTACTGGAGGGAACCACGTAGGACCACACTATTGTACTGGAGGGAACCACGTAGGACCACACTATTGTACTGGAGGGAACCACGTAGGACCACACTATTGTACTGGAGGGAACCACGTAGGACCACACTATTGTACTGGAGGGAACCACGTAGGACCACACTATTGTACTGGAGGGAACCACGTAGGACCACACTATTGTACTGGAGGGAACCACGTAGGACCACACTATTGTACTGGAGGGAACCACGTAGGACCACACTATTGTACTGGAGGGAACCACGTAGGACCACACTATTGTACTGGAGGGAACCACGTAGGACCACACTATTGTACTGGAGGGAACCACGTAGGACCACACTATTGTACTGGAGGGAACCACGTAGGACCACACTATTGTACTGGAGGGAACCACGTAGGACCACACTATTGTACTGGAGGGAACCACGTAGGACCACACTATTGTACTGGAGGGAACCACGTAGGACCACACTATTGTACTGGAGGGAACCACGTAGGACCACACTATTGTACTGGAGGGAACCACGTAGGACCACACTATTGTACTGGAGGGAACCACGTAGGACCGGACCAACTATTGTACTGGAGGGAACCACGTAGGACCACACTATTGTACTGGAGGGAACCACGTAGGACCACACTATTGTACTGGAGGGAACCACGTAGGACCACACTATTGTACTGGAGGGAACCACGTAGGACCACACTATTGTACTGGAGGGAACCACGTAGGACCACACTATTGTACTGGAGGGAACCACGTAGGACCGGACCACACTATTGTACTGGAGGGAACCACGTAGGACCACACTATTGTACTGGAGGGAACCACGTAGGACCACACTATTGTACTGGAGGGAACCACGTAGGACCACACTATTGTACTGGAGGGAACCACGTAGGACCACACTATTGTACTGGAGGGAACCACGTAGGACCACACTATTGTACTGGAGGGAACCACGTAGGACCACACTATTGTACTGGAGGGAACCACGTAGGACCACACTATTGTACTGGAGGGAACCACGTAGGACCACACTATTGTACTGGAGGGAACCACGTAGGACCGGACCACACTATTGTACTGGAGGGAACCACGTAGGACCACACTATTGTACTGGAGGGAACCACGTAGGACCACACTATTGTACTGGAGGGAACCACGTAGGACCACACTATTGTACTGGAGGGAACCACGTAGGACCACACTATTGTACTGGAGGGAACCACGTAGGACCACACTATTGTACTGGAGGGAACCACGTAGGACCGACCACTATTGTACTGGAGGGAACCACGTAGGACCACACTATTGTACTGGAGGGAACCACGTAGGACCACACTATTGTACTGGAGGGAACCACGTAGGACCACACTATTGTACTGGAGGGAACCACGTAGGACCACACTATTGTACTGGAGGGAACCACGTAGGACCACACTATTGTACTGGAGGGAACCACGTAGGACCACACTATTGTACTGGAGGGAACCACGTAGGACCACACTATTGTACTGGAGGGAACCACGTAGGACCACACTATTGTACTGGAGGGAACCACGTAGGACCACACTATTGTACTGGAGGGAACCACGTAGGACCACACTATTGTACTGGAGGGAACCACGTAGGACCACACTATTGTACTGGAGGGAACCACGTAGGACCACACTATTGTACTGGAGGGAACCACGTAGGACCACACTATTGTACTGGAGGGAACCACGTAGGACCACACTATTGTACTGGAGGGAACCACGTAGGACCGGACCCACTATTGTACTGGAGGGAACCACGTAGGACCACACTATTGTACTGGAGGGAACCACGTAGGACCACACTATTGTACTGGAGGGAACCACGTAGGACCGGACCAACTATTGTACTGGAGGGAACCACGTAGGACCACACTATTGTACTGGAGGGAACCACGTAGGACCACACTATTGTACTGGAGGGAACCACGTAGGACCACACTATTGTACTGGAGGGAACCACGTAGGACCACACTATTGTACTGGAGGGAACCACGTAGGACCACACTATTGTACTGGAGGGAACCACGTAGGACCACACTATTGTACTGGAGGGAACCACGTAGGACCGACCAACTATTGTACTGGAGGGAACCACGTAGGACCACTACTATTGTACTGGAGGGAACCACGTAGGACCACACTATTGTACTGGAGGGAACCACGTAGGACCACACTATTGTACTGGAGGGAACCACGTAGGACCACACTATTGTACTGGAGGGAACCACGTAGGACCACACTATTGTACTGGAGGGAACCACGTAGGACCACACTATTGTACTGGAGGGAACCACGTAGGACCACACTATTGTACTGGAGGGAACCACGTAGGACCACACTATTGTACTGGAGGGAACCACGTAGGACCACACTATTGTACTGGAGGGAACCACGTAGGACCACACTATTGTACTGGAGGGAACCACGTAGGACCACACTATTGTACTGGAGGGAACCACGTAGGACCACACTATTGTACTGGAGGGAACCACGTAGGACCGACCACACTATTGTACTGGAGGGAACCACGTAGGACCACACTATTGTACTGGAGGGAACCACGTAGGACCGGACCACACTATTGTACTGGAGGGAACCACGTAGGACCACACTATTGTACTGGAGGGAACCACGTAGGACCACACTATTGTACTGGAGGGAACCACGTAGGACCACACTATTGTACTGGAGGGAACCACGTAGGACCACACTATTGTACTGGAGGGAACCACGTAGGACCACACTATTGTACTGGAGGGAACCACGTAGGACCACACTATTGTACTGGAGGGAACCACGTAGGACCACACTATTGTACTGGAGGGAACCACGTAGGACCACACTATTGTACTGGAGGGAACCACGTAGGACCACACTATTGTACTGGAGGGAACCACGTAGGACCACACTATTGTACTGGAGGGAACCACGTAGGACCACACTATTGTACTGGAGGGAACCACGTAGGACCACACTATTGTACTGGAGGGAACCACGTAGACCGGACCACACTATTGTACTGGAGGGAACCACGTAGGACCACACTATTGTACTGGAGGGAACCACGTAGGACCACACTATTGTACTGGAGGGAACCACGTAGGACCACACTATTGTACTGGAGGGAACCACGTAGGACCGGACCACACTATTGTACTGGAGGGAACCACGTAGGACCACACTATTGTACTGGAGGGAACCACGTAGGACCACACTATTGTACTGGAGGGAACCACGTAGGACCACACTATTGTACTGGAGGGAACCACGTAGGACCGGACCACACTATTGTACTGGAGGGAACCACGTAGGACCACACTATTGTACTGGAGGGAACCACGTAGGACCACACTATTGTACTGGAGGGAACCACGTAGGACCACACTATTGTACTGGAGGGAACCACGTAGGACCACCACTATTGTACTGGAGGGAACCACGTAGGACCACACTATTGTACTGGAGGGAACCACGTAGGACCACACTATTGTACTGGAGGGAACCACGTAGGACCACACTATTGTACTGGAGGGAACCACGTAGGACCACACTATTGTACTGGAGGGAACCACGTAGGACCACACTATTGTACTGGAGGGAACCACGTAGGACCACACTATTGTACTGGAGGGAACCACGTAGGACCACACTATTGTACTGGAGGGAACCACGTAGGACCGACCCACTATTGTACTGGAGGGAACCACGTAGGACCACACTATTGTACTGGAGGGAACCACGTAGGACCACACTATTGTACTGGAGGGAACCACGTAGGACCACACTATTGTACTGGAGGGAACCACGTAGGACCACACTATTGTACTGGAGGGAACCACGTAGGACCACACTATTGTACTGGAGGGAACCACGTAGGACCACACTATTGTACTGGAGGGAACCACGTAGGACCGGACCACACTATTGTACTGGAGGGAACCACGTAGGACCACACTATTGTACTGGAGGGAACCACGTAGGACCACACTATTGTACTGGAGGGAACCACGTAGGACCACACTATTGTACTGGAGGGAACCACGTAGGACCACACTATTGTACTGGAGGGAACCACGTAGGACCACACTATTGTACTGGAGGGAACCACGTAGGACCGGACCACACTATTGTACTGGAGGGAACCACGTAGGACCACACTATTGTACTGGAGGGAACCACGTAGGACCACACTATTGTACTGGAGGGAACCACGTAGGACCACACTATTGTACTGGAGGGAACCACGTAGGACCGGACCATACTATTGTACTGGAGGGAACCACGTAGGACCACACTATTGTACTGGAGGGAACCACGTAGGACCACCACTATTGTACTGGAGGGAACCACGTAGGACCGGACCACACTATTGTACTGGAGGGAACCACGTAGGACCACCACTATTGTACTGGAGGGAACCACGTAGGACCGGACCATACTATTGTACTGGAGGGAACCACGTAGGACCACACTATTGTACTGGAGGGAACCACGTAGGACCGGACCACACTATTGTACTGGAGGGAACCACGTAGGACCACACTATTGTACTGGAGGGAACCACGTAACCGGACCACACTATTGTACTGGAGGGAACCACGTAGGACCGGACCAACTATTGTACTGGAGGGAACCACGTAGGACCGGACCACACTATTGTACTGGAGGGAACCACGTAGGACCACCACTATTGTACTGGAGGGAACCACGTAGGACCGGACCACACTATTGTACTGGAGGGAACCACGTAGGACCACACTATTGTACTGGAGGGAACCACGTAGGACCGGACCACACTATTGTACTGGAGGGAACCACGTAGGACCACACTATTGTACTGGAGGGAACCACGTAGGACCACACTATTGTACTGGAGGGAACCACGTAGGACCACACTATTGTACTGGAGGGAACCACGTAGGACCGGACCACACTATTGTACTGGAGGGAACCACGTAGGACCACACTATTGTACTGGAGGGAACCACGTAGGACCGGACCACACTATTGTACTGGAGGGAACCACGTAGGACCACACTATTGTACTGGAGGGAACCACGTAGGACCCACACTATTGTACTGGAGGGAACCACGTAGGACCACACTATTGTACTGGAGGGAACCACGTAGGACCACACTATTGTACTGGAGGGAACCACGTAGGACCGGACCACACTATTGTACTGGAGGGAACCACGTAGGACCGGACCACACTATTGTACTGGAGGGAACCACGTAGGACCACACTATTGTACTGGAGGGAACCACGTAGACCGGACCACACTATTGTACTGGAGGGAACCACGTAGGACCGGACCACACTATTGTACTGGAGGGAACCACGTAGGACCATACTATTGTACTGGAGGGAACCACGTAGGACCGGACCACACTATTGTACTGGAGGGAACCACGTAGGACCGGACCACACTATTGTAC